>JAFBJT010107901.1:40593-64085 GCA_016785325.1 Chascanopsetta lugubris | reverse complement strand
CCCCCCCCCCCCCCCCCGAGAGCAGAAGATCCCTTAATCACCCCCCTCTGTAGAGTGTCTTCACTCCTGCCTGAACCCTGGCCCCTCCATTTCCCTGCAGCTACACAGACGAGAAGAGAAGGAGAATTAGTACTGAGGCAGGGTCTGATTATTAGAGAGCTCCTGCTCAAAGCCTCACTCATACCCGAAACAAGCTGGGCCAAGTGGAGGTAGTGATGACTTAACATGGATTAGCTCTCCGAGCCTATATATATATTTTTTTTATTATATATTTTTTGAGGTTGTCCTTAATAATAGGCACGCCCCAAAAATAAGCACAATTACCCCTGCTCTGCCGTGCACCGTGGGAATTGGTGTAATGTATCATTTAAACATCTGCCCTGTGCCTTTGAAAGTACAAATAGCCCAGTGCTAATGGAATGGAGAAAGTACAGACAGGTTCTTCTGAAAAGGTAACGGCTCTCGCTGCCAATCTCCAACACAAACTGACATGATACACTCTCTAATGAGCCCATGGCCTTGAATTATACATGGTAGAGAAAGTCCACACATATTTATCCAGTAGAGGCTGGGAAAGTTTTTTAAAAGCACCAAATATGAGAAAGTTGACAAAAAGGTTTAGATTCTTGCTTCTCCCAAAACCTTTGTTGCTCTTCCGCTTACACATGTTGTTGTTGTTTTTGTTGTCCATTGGTGTTGGATCATTGCTGAGACCACAGTATTTTATCTTCTGTTTTTTTTAGCATTTTGCAGGTTGAGTCTGGACCTGAACCTCATATGTGCTTCATTATGGAGATATACATCTGACTAATTAATTTTCCAGGTTTCTTGCTTCACTACTTCAAATGCCAAAAAAAATAAATCAAATTCACATCTCCATTTCGAGTGGAAAACTATGTGAAAGAAATTACTCTATTAAAAGCTGCGATGCGTTACTCTCTTACTTTTGCATTTTAATGGGGCCTTACTGTTCGGATTCAGTGATATATGCACTATGCTGCATATATAATTTGCCATGTAGCTGTACAGATACAGTGAACTCTATTTTTGATATTCACAAATTAAGCTATTGTTATGCATTTTTGTAGTTTTGTAGTTTTTCTCCAATTTTACACATGTTTAATTTAATCAAATCTTTTAAAATGTCCAAAGGCAAGACTGTTTGCCCTCTACACACCTATATTATCAATCAATTCAGTTTGAACATTTCACGGACTCTCCTCATCACTCCGAGTGCTGCACTCTTTTGCAGAGACTCCACTCTCTCACTTTGTGGGGTGGGGCTGAGGGCCGGGGTCGCACCCCTAAATGCTCCCTCCTACATAGGGACCACTTGACACTTATACCTTCCAGTTGCTCTTTCAGACCCTTTATCTTCTCATACTCCTTTGTTAACGTCAGGTGCGACGGCCACATCTATCACCATTGGCCTCCTCGGCTCCTTGTCAACCACCACCGAGTCCACAGCGTTGGCCAGCGGCACTGTGTCCGCCTGCAACCTGAAGTCCCTCAGGAACTGATGGCTGCATTGTTCTCCAGCCTTGTCCCAGCGGACCTGTGCTTTCTCTCATCCATACTCAACACATACCGTCCCTGTACTTTCCCCATTCACACATTCCCCTCAGTTTCTGCCGGCTCAGCATTTTGCCATGTGAAATTTATATCCGAATTCGGTTGTCATTTACATTGCCATTGTTGTTCATGTGGAAATATGACATCCTCTGTTGGCTTCTTCTCTGGTTTAAAAGAAGCCCATCGTTACCCGCTCTTTGAAAAAGCAAACTTTTTCTCACTGTGGTGGAAGTTGTTGGAAATATGCTGCTGACAAGTCGTTTTTGAACACATGGCTGTGTCTCCTGTGTAGATGTTGTTTTTATTGAATACTCCTCACAACCTTTAGTCAGGACTTCGTCGACAGTGCAGCTAATGAGAGAATATTGATGGGGTGTCTCCTCCTTGTTGGTTAAGCTGGAGGTGAAGAAAAGGCCAAGCCATTGCTGCAAAGTGACAGGTGAATCATAGCCGACGACCTCGCATGCTCATCGTTCCTCCGCCGCACCGCAATCGAAAACAGATAACTTGCGGACGAATGCATTCCGACATCTGGGATAATTGACAAGTGACAGTTACTGGCTATTTGTTGACCTTGCAAGTCTTGTGAGTGCCAGTTCATTGTGCGGCGGCGGCGCCCTCTCTGTATTCACACTGTAATAACTTATGGATTAGTTTGACCTCCGTGTGATGGAAGGTGCAGTGACCTGTGTCTCTGTTGTTTGGGCTGTCGGTGACGTCCTGAGCACCGTGAAGGAGGCCGGAGAGCTTATCATCAATTTCTCTATTTCTATATATGTATTGTACTCATCCAGGTCCCCATTTTGGATTTTGGATAATTTGCTTGATTGTGTAACCACAGTGATAGTCGTATATAAAAAAAAAATGGCAAAGTATGTTTATATGTGCTAATGGAGCTCTCCTTGTGTCTGGTGGGTGTGTGGGTGGGAATTGTATCCCTGAGTGGGTCAGGTGCATATATGCCTCATAGTATATGGGAAGGGGGGCGGGGCCAAGCTTTATCCGGCTCACCTTTACTGACCGGGTGTAATGAGATTACCTTTGCACGTCATGTCCAAACAGAGAGAGAGAGAGAGAGAGAGAGAGTGTGTCTATATGTGAGAGAGAGAGAGAGTGAGAGAGAGAGAGAGGGAGGGTGTGTGTGTGTAAGAGAGAGCTCAGTGTGTCAGACTCAGGATACAGCCCTCCAGTGAAGTGTTGCTGCGTCGGGCGCGCACACACACACACACTCACACACACACACTGGTGCAGCATAGAGCCGATGTGCCCATGTGAGGTGTCTGCCTCTCCATGCAGGATCCGTGGCTCGTATCAGGATTTAACATCGGTTGAGTACTTCTGGAGCCAGCTCATGGTAAGACGTCTTCTCGTTCCTCTCGGTCATTACAGGCTGTTTGACGCGCATGATTTACCACATGTTTGTTTTTGTTTTTTTACACACTTGCTGCTCAATGATTGCTCTCAGTCAGTTACCGTCTTCTAATGTGTGTAGGGAGGCGTGCGTTTCCCTGCCGTATCATGTCGCCTCCCCGCTGTGAAATGACTAATCCACGGGCAAAAGCACAGCACAGCCGTCCACCTCAACGCTGCCCTGATCTGCACTGCTAATCTCTCAGGGGCGGGAGGGTGGAGGGGGTTGAAGTTTTCAAAACAGTGCCTGAGTGCATCAGCGTTCACCCCGGATTATCTCAGGATGATATCCCATTAATGCCTGTGGTTAAAAAAAAACTAAAAAACTGCAACGTGCACTCATTGGTTTGACAGACCATGTAGAGGCGGCATGCCGAGCCGCCACTGTGTTTTTGTTTTGAATGTTTCACTCAGACATTTATTCATTCGAGCACGATTGGAGAAACCGCCTCAGTTCAGCGGCCGAGTGTGCGACAGCTGCGCTTCCTCTGACTTCTGGATCTCACCTCATATACATATCAATTACACCACTTTACCCACGGTAGCAAGACTGACATGTAATAACGTCCCCTGTGTGTGTAAGCAGCAGGAGGTGGCGCATGCTCCCTTCATCTGCTCACATGCATACACAACTCTGTTCACTGACTCAGAGCAGCTGCATCAGTCGGAAAAAACAAACAAACATTATTTGGTTCGTTTGGTCCTAAAATGTATTCCATTTAGGCTAAGTTAAAGCCTGTTTCCCCTTACAGGGGTGGATCTAAGATTTCTCTCATTCAGGGGCCATAAGGGGTCTACAGTTTACCCACATCTTCACTAAGCTGCATATTGACGTCATTTCTTGTTGACTGTGAGCTGTTCAGATGATGGACACCACACATGATTAATATAGTCTATAAACGTTTTTCTGTTTGTGTCTATAACATGAAACCAATCAACAGAAACCAGTCAAATGGCCTATTGAATTATAGGGAACTCGTTTGCTTATTGATTAATTAGTTTAAAAGCTGTTTCCCTGGGTGGAGCAATTGTCATGCTAATCTGAAGCATGTGATGCCTCTATGGTACGAGTGATATCTAAATATTCAATTTTGTCTTATTCTTTTTTCTGACTTGTTATTTCACACATTGTGAGCAAGAAACCAAAGATCTGCAATGATCATCTTCATTTTTGTTTTGAGTGATTATTTATGAAAATGACATAACAGGGGACCAGTTCATATTTCAGGAGGGGCCATAGAGCCCCAATACCCACCCCCTGTATCCGGCCCTGTCTCCTCGTAACTGCAGTAAAATGGGTTATTGGGGCCATGCATGTGTCTGAAATCATTAGTGGCACTTGCGTCATTTATGTTCTATGCTAAAGTAAAAAAGTAACTGCAAAATATTCACCTGGATTATTTCTGCAATTTTTCATAATTTATTTTCCCCTCTCCTGATTATAAAAACACATCAACCTTCAGCCTCACACACACACACACACACACACACACAGGTCTGAAAACCCCTCTTAGCTCTGCATTACTAAGGTTGAAGGCCATAACAATGAAACCTCAATGCCACAAAGGTGGTAATTTGTCTGTGACAGTCCAGATTCTCTGGAGACCTAGTGATAAAAAATGTAGAAGAAAACCTTCCATGTAAACAGAAGAATATTACAACTATCAGCCCTGAGCTTATTCATGAATTGATAACCTTGGTGATGTGTAATTAATACCATTAATGCCAGCTGCACTCACAGTTATATGTGCCAGCCCGGTCTAGAGGTTTGTCTTACACTGATGCATAAATGAAGCTGACCTCATTAATGTCATTGAGTTTCTTTGAGGAGGCCGTGCTGCTGTCTGAGGCTTTCTGCAGCTGTAATACAAAAAGTTTACAAGCCCCACAGGAAAGAAGTGAGTGGAAGATGAGTTTTTTTTCTCTTTATCTTCCAAATTGTATCAGTGTGTGCAGTTGTTTACAAATGTGGTCTGGAGTCATTTCTACATAAATACATAAGTGCTCATGGGTCGTACCCATGGAATGTATATAAAGATGGACGTAGTGTCCGTGACGTCACCCGTGTGTTTCTGCTGAGTGCTTTTGAAGCAAATGGTGGGCGGTTTTCTTGTCGCCATTTTGCCGGTGGCTAACTTCTCCTACTTCCTTGTACATGCCCCGTACAGTTGTGACTAATTAAAACCAAAATCGTCGGTAGTTTGTACCAGGCCTCTGAAGTTGACCACTTTAACATGGAAGTCTATGGGGATCGGCTCCCTTTGGGAGACAGCCTCAAGTGGCCAACCTGTGAACTGCAAGTCTTTTCACTTCCTTTATATGCTTCATCCATCTTGCCCAGCGGCCATACCACACCGTCTACGGACTCGGCCTTGGTTTTGATCTCACTTGTAAAGATTTGTGACTGTATCTCGTTCCACCGCGGCGGCGACGGATTCCTTCCACCGTCAGACGGATGTAAAAACCCGCCCTCTCACTCCAGACTCCTTCTGTCGCAGCTCTCGCCACAGTAAATGTCTCCACGGCCACAGTTGGCCATGATGACTAATGCACACGCTCACACTCGTAAAGTGAAAACAATACCACCCGCACTGTTGCGGCCCATAAATATACCGTAGGCTTGTTGGGGTAAAGTATAGATGAGTTGATGCGTTAACATTTATGGCGCAGTCCACAGGTAGTTACGCTGCTTCACAGGCTCTTAAATTAACCGGCGATGCTTCACTACAGCAGTGTGTAATTAGACACCTGGCCCTGGTTGTTAGGCAATCAACTTGAAATGGCCTCTGCACCATATGCTTGCATCCATGTGTGTATATGTGTGCATGTGCATCTTTAAACGTGTCCTTCCTTAATGCGTATTGACGTGATGAAATCTGAAGAGGCGGCAAAGGTCTGGATATAAATAACATTTATTAGTTGACTTGGAAGTCCACTCGCTGCAGGCACTTCTAATGTGAATGTTATTCTCTGTGCGGAATCACATTATGCACTGAAGTTAGTTAAGAGGCGGTCTGAGAGGAAAAATGGTGAGCACTTAAACATCAGATTGTAGCATCCATGGCCCCGTGAGCTCTTTTCCTCTATCAGTGACTATTACAAGAATGCAATTCAAATGAAACTGCAATCAGTTACTATGCACGCGGTACAATGTGTCTGTGATGTTGTGTTGTAAGTGCAAAATATATAATTCATGGGATTTATATGGTTTTGCATTACTGTGATAATGCCCCCTACATATATAATTCTATATTTCAAACAGTTTTTCCAGTGGAGAGAAAATATCATTTACATGCAAGGAGGCGGAATTAATCTGGTGATGTTAGATAAGATATGCACACTTTATCTTCTGGCTTTGGGCATGGGGATTGTTAGAAGGTTGCTGAAGCTCAGGAGGAGGCAGAGCGGGTCACTTTCTAGCAACAAAGGTGCTGGATCTGTCCCTTCATCCCACATGTCAAAGCCACTGAACCACTAATTGCCTCTGACAGCTGCTGCAGCACTGTATCGTTGCATTGTGCTGCAGAGAGTACAGATGTATTGTAAACGTGTTAGTGAAATGATTAAAATATTTTTGCAAGGTGGAAAGAGCAGATAAAGAAGTGGGTACACCATATAGTTGATTTCGTAGCTTTCACATGATGCAATGTATATATATTGTATGGGTACATCCATATGTATATCTCCGTAACATATTTATCATCAGAATGAGTAATTGTTTGCCCTACTCTGTCACAGTTGTTTTTTCTGCTGTGGGGATGAATAAAGGTTTAATCTACTCTAATCTATATGTTTGTTAGGTGACTCCATGCAGATGCTCAGAAAGTGATCCCAAGGTCAGCATGACTCAATACGCCTGTTTCTTTATAAGTAAAGTCTACATGCACTGGATCTTCCATGACTTGGACATGATTTATGGATGGGATTAATGGGATCCATAGGTGGTGGGAAATTCAACTAGTCAATAGAATCTGGTCTAGAGCGAGCTTGAAATGTTTCCACTCTGATTTATTGATTTATATCCTCGTTGGCCCCACCTGTTTTATAGATTTCTGTCATGACCGAGGGCCAACCTCCGGTGCAGACCGATGAAGCTCAGTAGGAAGTGAAAAAACGTGCAGTTCATAGCTCCAAAAGAGAGCAAACCCCCATAGACTCCCTTGTTAAAATGGCCAACCTCAGAGGTGAATCAAACATGTTTAAAGCCTGGTACAAACTTCGGGTTTGGTCAAATCATTCGAATGTTTTCCCGTGACAAGTTTTTAGTTTGACAAGTTTATTTTTATTTGATCGATGTTTGAAATTGCACATATTTATGGGCGTGGTCTCTTGACTGACACCCGAGCCGACCTGTTGGGTATCGCGGATGAGGTGACGACACCATGAGCCGACACTACAGCTCCATGTGTGCTCCGCCTCTTTGCCCATTTCTGGATGAACCAGGAACCAGGAGGAGTTCGGGTTCGGCAAGATGGCAACAAGGGACTCGCCCACAAAACCACTGCGCTGAAACCAACGGTGGACGTCACGGACGCTACGTCCATCTTTACACACAGTCTATGGTCGTGATTAGATTTCAGTGATGTGAAATGTCACATTTTCACAAACGTCTATAATTCAGAAGGAAGAAGACATAGAGTTAAAGACCTAGTGAGAGGGAGTGATGGTTTCAAATAAGACTCGACAGACTTACGCACAAACGAGCATGTGCACACAAACATGACTTGCAAGGTGCGGCTCACCAGCGTTAGATTCAGTTAACTGAAGAAGTCTGGTTAGTCCTGACATCCCTAACGTTGGATGTAGTATCTCACAGGTGGAGCTTTGTGAGCAGAAGTGTGTTTGCAGCTGTTTGCATCAACTCTCTCTGAGTTTTTGCATGTTAAAGTACTTCTGCAGCTGTGGTCGTTGCTGCTTGACTGATGGGAGGTCTTCATGTGCTTGAGGACTGGTGAAAGGTTTATACCATTTTTACCATCATGATGAGAGACAGGCAGCTCAGGGCATCTCCTCTTTAAGTATTAATAGGACAACTAAAAAAGGTTATAAAACAGTCTGGCATCTGAAGTGAGCCAGCGGAGATCCGTCGGGGTACGGATGAATCACCCTTAGAAGTAATGAAACGTCTTGTTCGGAGCACAGGTTGGAGAGCTGAGCCTGCAGGGCGTGGTGCACGTACAGGTGCACACTGAAATGAGACTAATCACCCTGCTGCCTCCTCTGGATGCAGGTCAGCTCAGACGTGTTAGAAGCGGATGGCTCTTTGTGCTGCATTGTAACACAGTACTCAGCAGTCGACAGCTACACAGCTCACGGCACCTCATGCCCGTATCAGTTTGGGCGAGCGCTTTGCATTCATTTTGGCTTCACCTCTTCATTACATACACACACACATCAGACAGACTTGTGTGTGTGTGTGTGTATGTTTGTGTGTGTGTGTTTGAGATGAAACGGTAATTAACAAGGCCTGCAACACTCCCATGACTGACTAATGATCTAATCTCGTCTGTTGTATCAGCTGGCACATTTACAAATAACAATGTGATGATTTCGCAGCCCTGAAGCAGTGAAGGGAGAAAACAATCTTTCACGTCCAAAACTAAAATAAATTGTTTTATGCGCTTAGTCTTTTTTTTGATACACAAAATTGTTTTTATAATGTTTTATGCTAAATAGTAGAACAGAAGCCACCAGTGGGTAAAGGATTAAACTGATAGATGCTCATTTTCAGTCTCTATGAACATTGTCAATAAAAGACACACACGTGCTGGTAGATGTAGATCAAGAGTGGGTTGTCCACCAAGCAGAGGGTTAGTTGTTTGATCTCTGGTATCTCTAGTCCATGCTCTGAGGTGCTCTTGGGCAAGGCCATATAGTCACCTGTAACAAATTCAATGAAATAATCCGAAAATGTACTCTCGGTGGTTTGAGACCTACCTTTTTTGTGTTGACGTGCTCTTGGGCAGGGCACTCAACCTACATTCTTAGCAGTGAATGATTGAATACTGCAGCGTGCACAATAGATATAGTCATACCTATTCTCCAATGAAAACATGCTCGTGTGCAGATGTGGCTCAGTGATGGAGCGATTTGTCCACTAAGGTCAGTAGTTTGACCTCTGGCCTCTCTTACATTGAAATGCTGACGAGGACACTGAACATAAATTTCTCCTGACGACTGTGTCATCTGTGTGTGAATGATGGAAAAGCACTTTAGAAGTGCTGCATGAATGTGTGTCAATAGGTGACTGACTGGTAGTATGCGGCTTTGAAGTGCCAATATAAAGGCAGAAGAGTTTTTTAGACAAATGCATAACATGGAACAGTGTTGGAGCATCTTTTCAGGACCTCCAGCCTCTTTGAGGTATTAGTTTCCCTTAACAAATCGGAACTTGCCTAATCATAAAATTGATCATAAATGACCCCAGTGGATCGGTTTGCAGAAGATTCAACAGAGCGATTGAGAAAGCGTTTGTCCGGCCGCCCTGTTCTACCATTTTTTTCACCAGTAGGGTGAGTACGGAGTCATCACAGCAATCAGTCTGTCTCTCGTCCACACTACTGCTGTCTATTGTTCACTCTCTTATTGTCTGTAGTTATGGGATATATACATTGTTTCAACAGATATTTATATTATTCATTGGCGTTGACAAGGCTGTCATTTTCATCGCTTAAACCAAAGTTGGTATTTTCATTTTTTTTTTTAGATGAACTTAACTTTGAGTTCAATACAGCAATTCCATCCAGCTCATGTGAACCTTCCCGAGATTAACCCGAGCGCTTGGTTGACAAGTTGGTTCTGTTTTGATGTGTATCTCACACATTTAATTAAGAATGAAGGTTTTCTTATTATTATTCAATAAATGTGCCTTAAGTTGGGAAGATTTACACTCATACAATCTCCCACGCTTTCTGTTGATTTAAAAAAAAAAAAAAAAAAAACATTCTGTCACATCTACAGTCTCTTTGACAAAGGTTGACATAAAGTCGAAATACCAGCCTTAAGCATTGTCCTGATCTGCTCAAAGCTACAAAACAGCAGCTTGGTCATGATGTCAGAGAGGTAATTTGGGGAAATATCATATGTTGACACTTTAACTAACGGGTTCACAGAATGGTCAAAAATAACCCGGCATGAATTATACAGAGGAGTTTCATCGTATAGAAAGCACTATTCTTCTATATAGAGCATTATTGGCATAACTTACTTATCTCTCTGCAAATAGATCTTCATTCATATACACAATGGACACCTCAGGACAACCATTTCACTATAATTTGATAAGAGACTCATGGGTAGTGATGCCTGAAATGATCTGGGCCCAGGTGCATAGGGACAGGAGGAGGAAACAAGAGCATTTTCTGTAATGGTTTTTTCTTTCTCTTCACCTTCCTCCTGGTGTTTTTTTAAATTTTCAGCCGCATCCCTCTGTAGATTCAGAGTGGGTTACAGGCCTATGTTTTGATTTAGCCTCTCTTTCTCCCTTTGTTTTCTGACATGTGGCGTGTTGCACAGCGAGAACCCCATTATCAGATCAGTGCCTCAGTGTCAGATATCATAGGTAGTAAACTGCTTCATTGCCGGCACCTGTAGCCAAATGCAATGGAGGGAAATGGGAACCATTAGCACAGAATGTGTATAAAAGCCTGAAATGAACATGGAAATGAGTGAAAGACGCAGGTGCAGCTGTGGAGACTGACAGACGCTCCAGGAGTGTGATGTCAATGTAGTATGAAGACATTTATTTTAATGTAATCACACTTACTCCGGGTAGTGGAACTTCACTTTCTCCTCCATCAGCCTCAAATCGTCTGCGTCTCGAGCTCTTTTTATGGCACTTCTCATCACTGTCAATTACGGCTATGTCAAGTTTTTGCATGCTAGTGCCCTTATTATGTAAAAGAGGCTCTTGAATATTCAAATATGTCACAATCAGTGCGTCTCAATTCATGCTTAGGATTGTTCTGCTAAATTAATTCCAAATCCACTTCATGTAAATTGAGCCATAAGCTCTCACGGATGGCAAGGAAAGTTTGGATGGTGTCATTTCTAAGTTAATACTGTGCCAATGAAGAAGTGATATGTCCATGGTATATTGCCTCACATTATATAAAACTCTTTTTTAAACAACACACAAATGAGCACAAGGTACCTTGGGAAAGTAAAGCATGGTTGATAAACTCACAGAGATTGGGGTATTGTATCGAAGCAAAGCAGTAAAGCGTGCGAAACGTGAGATTCCCGACTTCTCTTTAATTAACTGTATTTCACATTTCAGATATTATAACTACCCAGACAACATCTGTTTCTTCCTCTATTAAAACCAGCGTAGCGCAAAGAACGCTGACTTTCTATAAGCTGTCGAATCTGTGTCGGGAAAGAAGAAAAGAAAAAGGAATCAATGCTTCTCGGCCCTTTGACTGGTGATTAGTTGACTTTCTGAGAAGTTGAAAATGTAAAAAGCTGCAACTGAGTTTCACTTCACTCTGACATGAAGTAATAAAGACTATTTGAGAGTGGACTTTAGGTCATTTGCATTATTTACCCATTGATTATGACTCCAGTCAGAGTGACTGTGAGCCTTTGACCAAACGGTGGTGGGTTTTTACATCTGTGCTGCTTGTCACTGCTGCAGAACTTCCCCTGAGCCATACTTTGAATGTGGGGCATGGAACTTTTATCCTGCAGAGAGCTATTTCACTTTTTATTACATCCTTTGTGGGCTATACTAAATTATTGAACATGCCTCTGGCAATAGCTGGAACAACTGCTTGTCTTTGGCCAAGCATCTGCTCCCAGATGGCAATGATGATGGTAAAGATATTACTAAGGCTGCGATTGCCAAACAAATTGATGTCGTATCAGAAAAGCTGGCTTCTACTTTGGTAACACATTAGTGCTTGATGCACGTTAGAAAACAAGATTTATGATTTATCCATCTTTATGAATTCACACACTTGATGTGAAGTGAAGTGACAGATTCACACCTTCAAAGTGAACCCTGTGTTACTGCACATTTTTTGATAATTGACGGGGACAGCAAAGTTTAATGTGGGTCAGTGAGAAGTCTCTCCGCTGAGCTAATCGCGCAAAGCGTGTGATCTGAAGCAGTACAATTTCATTTACGTCAAGTCGACACGAGAAGGATAAAGAGTGTGAGGAAATCTGAAGTGAACGAGGTCCATATGAACCTCCAGCTTCACTCCGAGCAGAAGCGTAAAGTCTAAATGCAGATCACACACGTCATTGCTACACTGTTATAGTTGTGCTCGCAGCATATTCACTTGAACGTTACTCTCAGGGTATTTTCAGTTTCACCACTAACAGAAATGACTCCCTCTGTCTTTTACACGTGACATTTTTAGAATCCTTTGATGCATCTGAAGGAGTTGAGGAAGTTCTCCCCAGCGGAGTGACTGACATACAAGTGAAGCAGGTTCCCAAAAGCCAAGATCTAGGGTTCATTTCAGTTGTCTCATTAGATATTGAAGGGCGTTTTTGTCCTTATAGAAAATGAATAAGACATTTATTTGATCTCAGTCTGGAAGGATACAATTGTCCAGACCGTGAAACTACAGTTAGAAGCACCATACGTTCTCATCCTGTTATTCACATTAATGTTGAGGCTAAGCAGGAAAATGAAATGAGTAGTTGTTCTCTCGCTCAGTGTTTTCGTTTATAATTAATCTTCAAGCTCAATGCAACGTGTGTTTGTAAGGTTGAATAAATGAATAATCAAGTATGAAGACAGTTATTTTACAATATGTTAAGTAGTAATTACATTTAGTCCCACAATTAAAGCCAGCCCCTTGAGAGCAGCCCTAAACCTGATGAGTCTGACACCCCTGCGCTAAAACACTCCTTTATAATTCACCAGTACCAGCCACCACAATAAATGCACCAAGGAGACCACATGCCTCATAATTCTAAACATCCCCCTTTGGATTTTATAGAGTTCTGTGGCCAGATTAGTCTTTCCATTGTGCGTGTGCGCTCCAAAACAAACCCTGCGACGGCCGCCTCCGCTCTGCGATTAGCCGTGGTTAAAAGTCACCCAACGAGCTGGAGCTTTATTCTCCCAAAGTCAGAGACGTTCTTTTGTCTGGAGTCGGGCGCGTGTGGTCGAGGCCAGTGTGGATAAGTGGCTCCTTTTGTGCGGAGCGGTGTGCCTTGTGACAGGGATCGGGCATTGTTGATGCTAAGCAGACGGCACAGAGTGGGCCGGGGTAACCACATGGAGGTGGCTCAGTGAGGGTTTTAGAGATTTAGAATGTTGGTCATGAGATGACTAAGGCACAAGGATTAGAACCTTGGAGATGTGTGCCTCACTTGCTGTGAATTAGAGGAAATGAGAGGTTTAGTGGACCACCGGGCACAGTTGACACGAGGTGCACTCGAATACATTATCTTCATATTGCTCTGCATATGGCTTTGCTTTTCAGCTTTCTCTTATAGGTTATTCAAATATGCTTAAGAGGGAGATATAATCTTGTAGACGTGTTTTATAACCATATATTGCGTGGGCTAGTGCTCAGGTGCTGCCGTGTATCAACCTCTAGGTTTTATAGACCTGTATTTGTACTGTGATTTAAGCTGTCTGGCTCCAAAATGGCTTCACTTGTTTCATATTGAAGAAATTACATTGAAAATATGCTGAGACCAGAGGGGATCACATACCTTTTTGAAATTCTCATCTCTCCGATTCCCTCAATGAATCATGAATGGGAATTTTGCACAACTGTCAAAAATAAGTTTTGCACAAAAGTACATTCAAGCTAACATGACACAGGGGTGTCGAACTCATTTTAGTTCAGGTGCCATTTGCCATTTGATTCAAGTGGGACGGACCAGTAAAATCATAGCATAATAAACTACGTCATCTCCAAACTTTTCCCTTTGTTTTAGTGGAAAAAAAAGTACGTACAAGTTATTTCCAGCCCCCAGTGGACACATTTTGAATAGCAGTTACTTAAAGGAATTGTAGGTTTAATGTCTTCTTTGTAATTTTTGCACTTTCCAAAGTCATTTTGTGGGCCAGATTGGACCATCCGACCCGGATGTTTGACCAAAACAAAACAAAAAAAAAATAAAATAAAATAAAATAAAATAAAAAAAAAAAATATATATATAATATATATATATATATATATATATATATATAAAAGTGTTTCCAAAACTAACCAGTTTCCCCACTTCACCTACTTGGCTGTTGTTAAAAGAGACACTGCAATGACAGCAGCCCTTCAGCAAGGACAATAGGCTTCCGAGAGCGAGGTTGGCACAAATAATGGAATTCATACGTCTTGATCTCAAGGCAAGGTCTGGTGTGCAGGACAAAGGCTTCCGATGCCTCAGACGAAGGCGTTTTTTGATTCACTCTGCCAAGGCAGAAAGACTTGAGTGAGTGATTCCTGTCAGAGGTATTTGAAGAACATGAGGACAGCTTTGCGAAGGATGTTGGCAGAGACTTGTTTAATCCCCTTGTAGTGGGATGGATTCCTTTGCTTTATTCTTTGATCAGAGAGGACAAAGCTTAACTGGCTCATTCTTAAATGAAAAAATAACAACAATAATGCTCTCAAATACGCCTCTATTTCATTAAAAATGTCCAATGTACTAAGTTTTCGGGAAGTACAAGGAACATTTTCATGATTTCACAATGCCATCAAATCATCCTTCTATGTCAGAAACAGAGGAAGTTCACCATGACCCAGTTTCCTCTGTGGGACCAGTAACTCGCATAATTGGTGTTGGCCTGCTCCGCGGCTGATAGGCTCCTGAATCTGAATTCTGAATCCTTCTTCTTGTTTAACTCCACCCCCCCCCCTCCACCCTACCCCCCTTCCTCAGAAGATGGTGCTGCACCCTGCCGCTTTCCATCCACGCCCTGCTGACTCTCTGCCGCCCGCTCCTCAGCCGCTCGCTCCACATCATGTCCTGCAGCCATCACTTTCTCCTGACAGCAGATAATACAGTGGCATAAAAGCCAACAGTCCATTACTGCTTATCACAAGTAATCCGCCTTCATTTTATTGTATATAATAGTCTGTATCACAATGTGCTGTGATATGTGATCATATAGCCCCATGTCTGGTGGTAGCTTAACTTAACCCTATAGCCACGATTAAAAAAAAAAAAAAAATAAAATAAAAAATACACTGTGAAGTGCACGCTCAGCTGTTCCTCACATGATGACAGAGCGTTATCTGCCTGGCCTGGTGCTGTCGCCTGTTGCTTCGGCTCAGCCCATCACTGGTGTGGTCGGCAGTCATCACATTGTACAGTGCCAACGCAGCCGACACATGCTTCTCCACTGCAGCCACACAATGTCTGGCAGCGAGGCTAATCGGGGCCAACCTGGGACATTGTGCTGCTTCTTCACATTGGAGCTGTGTCCTGCGCTAAACTGCCTCACTGCATGTGTGGCAGTGGTGATGGGGAGGGAGGGAGGGAGGGAGAGCGAGAGAGAGAGAGAGAGCTTGCAACATTTCACCTCATAATAGAATAGTACAGTTATTTCAGAAGTTTGTTAATTTTGGAAATTTGGAATTGTCATATCTATTGAAATGTATATTCAGGAATATATCCTCTATGCATTGAACAATATACCAAATTATTGCTGCTTTCAAGAAGAAGAAGAAGATCATGTATTATATTCGTTATTGTTCAGATTTAACGCATGTGGTGTGCAGTCTTTATATCTTGAAATGAATGCTCGAAGATATATTGACATGGGTCGTCAAATATACAGTATGTTGCCCTTTTCAATAGATCACAATGTATTCTCTAATACATCATATTATAGTTTCAAACATATGTCACTGTGTTTTCTTCTGTAATGGTCTGGACACGTTAGGTGCATTTTCCTGCCCGTCTCCGCTTCTGTGCCTCTGACTTAACAAAGGCGTCCCGGTTTTGATGCGACTGTCATAACCATGTGTTGCATGTGCGCAACCTGAATGACCATCAGCTCAGCGCTGTGCCTGCAAAGCTCTTATGCGGCGTTAGAGCTACAGCTGCTGCCTCGTGAAGCCTGTCTGTCTTCACTGTCTGCGTCTGCACATCGAGGCCTCAGCCCAAAATACGTTACCACTATTACTGCAGGAAACGATCACCACATCGTTACTTGTTGATCTTCATAATGCCCGAGGTCTGAACCCAGGTCTTAGGGTCAGGGTCATTACGTGATTGTTATCACAGACGTAAAATCCATGGATTTTCTACCAAGAGCAAAGAATATTTTCGACAGTGCGAGTACGTCGCGTAAGTCGTTGCGATGCGTCTGAACGCACAAAGCCATCACAGTAATTGAAGGCCCACATTGACTATTTAATTCGCAGGTAGAAACTCTGCGCGTAACTCCGACGTTTCTGGCCGCGTGTATCACCAGAGTGCATCGGCGCAGCGTCACATAACATGCATCTCGCTATACAGGTGGGATGGAAAGACATACCAAGTATAAATAGGGGGGAAAGACGGAACATTAAATGCACAATGGTTACTCATTCACTGTATGTGTCAAGTGCACTTTGAGATGGCTGTGCTCACTGAGGGCTACTCTCTCCCACAGTCTCATGCGCACAGTGAGCACACACTCAGGAATCACTCATAACAGCGGTTACATCATCCTGCGCAGGGAAGGACCCGCAGAGTTATTGTGTGAATATGCCTCAATTAAAATGCCACAGGACTGAAGTCATATTTTTCACATGTTAAACGCAATTGCATCAATTGCACTTTTCATCGGAGTTTGACGGGCAACGTGGCACGACATTACATCATGCTTTTCCCCGTAGGTGGGTGACTAATTGTGCCAGTGACAGCCCAAAATGATGCGCTGTCATGTTGATGTATCGCCTCACACCAGTTTTCGCTCCGCTTTTAGTTTCTTTCTGAGTTCATTAAGAGAAAGGTTTCGAGTCAAAATCACCCAATTTTGGAAACTCGCTCCCTTAATTTGACTGTAATGAACGATCAGAGGCGGCTGTGATGCGGGGGGTCATCAATCAAGAGTTTGATATTTGTTGGGATGTGCATTTCATGGACTTTCTGCCAAAAGACTAACTTCATATCTTTTATAATCGTGGTGAACTCTTCAAGTTGTTCCCTTTCATCAGAGGACAATCAGATAGTGAGGCCTTTGGAAAATTATTCGTATTATTACAATTCTAAAATTGTTTGGACTCAAAAACCCGGATGCGCAGAGTGAAAACACGAGCATGCTGTCATATCAGTAGGTGGCACTGTGATACATCTAGCAGCGTAAACCTTAGTAAGGTTAAGGTAACGTTTTTTTGAGGAAATACAGCAGTTGTTCTGCGTGAAGGCTCAACATCTGCAACGAGTAGTCAAACTGCTGTTCTGCTTTTCCGTGGTGTCATTTATCAAAATACTTGGCAACTAATGTAGTTATAGGATGAAATGGGCTGTTTAAAAGCATGTCTCTAAACAAGGAGGCAAAAAATGCATTATGCAGTTTAACACATAAGAACACTTTTTTTTCTTTGCATATAAATGAATGATGGGGGTCCAGGGGTGAGGACTATTTCCTGTTGTCCGCCCTTTACATTAAACATCACTGACAAGCTGGCTTGGCCAGGCGGGCGCATGTGCGCGCGCACGTGTGTGTATGCCTGTGTGTGTGTGTGTGCGTGTGTGTGTGTGTGTGTGTGGTCTCTTGAACAATTACTAGGATACTTGAATAAGCTGAGATGGTGTGGGAGAGTGGAAGGAGGCCTCGGCCCAGCAGTGCATGAATTATAGTGTCACATCGCTCACTGTAATCAGTTAATGAATGGTCTCTGCACCTGTGAGCTGCTGTGGGCGGATTCAGAGATAAAACAAATAGGTGCAGAGACTGATCGGGTTTTAGCGTCTTGCTGCTCCTTCTCGGTTTGGTCTTTGACTGCTATCTCTGTCTCTCGCTCTCGCTCTCTCTCTCTCTCGCTCTCGCTCGCTCTGGGTGGGAGCCGTGCGCGGACCGGCCCTGTTAGCCCGGGCTAATCACCCCTGTCATTAAAGCACTCAGGCTCCCCCCCGGCCCCTGCTGATTAAATCTCACTGTGGGTAATGAATGGCTCTGCTCTGGAGCCGCACACACCCAAGCACACGGGCCTCACGTTTGCTCGAACGTCGACTCGTTTTAGTTTGCTTCTTTTGTGGATTCTGCGAGGCGCCACGCACGCGCGTGCGTGCGCTGCTTCAAACGGAGTCGGGTTTTCTCGTAGTCGCTAGTTTTAAGTTACGCGTCAGCGGTGAGCAGGTGGCATCGCGTTACCGCGGCAGGTGTATTACCGGCAGGAGCGGAGATCAACTTACGGTCGCAGGTGAGACACGGCGCACCTGTGACGCGACCTGTCGGGACGTCTCGGACGTTTACTGTAACGGCTCGCTTCGCTTCGTCGCGCTGTGTTTCGGATGCTCCGACGAAAGGGGGGTGGGGGGTGGGTAGGGGGGGGGGCGTGGCTGCTCGTTACTCACAGGGTTGAAAGTTCAACCCGTGGCTCCTGTCGTCCCCATGTCAGAGGCAAGACACCGGATCCTGCATCGCCCCGAGAGGTCGAGACAAAAGGTCACATTTAATGAAGCCTGCTAGTTTTTAACGTCAGACAGCGCCACGTTTTTTTTTTCCAAAGTGTTTTTTAAATGTTAGGGGCGCAGGTGAAGCGATTAGTCACTGAGGCGATTAATTTATTCAGCAACTATAATGTCAACAAATTATAGTGGTTAGACTTAATAAAGCAAAAAGGCAAAACCTGTCTATACTGGAAATTCTTTTGAAGTTAATAACCTTTTTATTATTTGTTTGGATTTAGCTCCAGCAATGAAATTATTATATCAAAGGGCCATTCTAGATTTTTTGTTGATTTCATTTCTTTTAAATAAGAATCACCTGTTCAAATCGATTTTCTTCTCATTATTATTTGTATTGTTTTTATCAATATTGTTGTTGTTGTTGTTATTATTGTTATTATTATTTTTTGTTTGTTATTAGCCTAGAATGTGTCCTTTCTATGTACATCAGGATCAGGTCCCAAACCAAAACACTTTTTGAGTTTTAATGGCCACCATAGTTTTTCCTACTCGCCAAGAAGGGAGGGCTGGTACGGTATTACTCAGGTGCAATTTGCATTTTCACCACTAGATATCACTAAACCCCACCACTGTAGCGGAGGATTAGGATTTGCTCGAGGCAAATCGTGCCCAAATGTCTTCACACATAATCAGTGCATGAAATAATTGTATGTAAATGAGAGGGTGCTGTGCTGAAGCGAGACATTGTGTTTAGGTTATGCACCACATCTCTGCTGTGGGTCCGTGCCAGCTCCTCTTCTCCGCACACATGACGGGATGAATGTGTTGTGCGGCTGTGGACACATGTAAGCGTTCGGTCATGGCTGAAATAAATGAGGAGTCACGGTTGGACACTCTGACCGAGAGAGAGAGAGAGAGTCTGCCGGGAGCTCACGGCGGCTGTTGACGGGCTGCTTGATGGATAAGTGTACCCAGAGTGTTACTTGGCGGCCTGATGCAAAACTGCGCGCAGGAAGTGAATCCGTCTTCCTGCCCAATGAATAAAAGTGCCCGACCGCCGAGATGCTTTGAATCTGGAGGAATGAGCCACCCATTTTCTCAGCTGCCTCCCCGGCCCCCCCCCCCCCCCCCCCCCCTTCTCTGCTACTCCCAGGGTCTGTTAAACATCTCGTTAATTGATTTATGTCGGCTACATTATAAAGCACGGTCCATTACAGAGTCCTTGTTATTTCTTCCATCTTGTCCCCCCCTGTTCATCACCACCACCACAACAACAAAGCACAATGCCTGCAGACGCTTTTCATTTGAATATGACAGGACGGTCTGCCGCCATTCTGAGTCTAATTGCGATGTAGCAAGGTTGTAAACACGGTGATTGAACACGCAGTCCTCGTGTTGCCGTTTGTTGAGAGGACTGTGGACTTTGTGTCCTAATTTACGGCGGAATCTCTCATTTTTTATGACTTCGATCTTCGTCTAATCCATCAGGGATTGTTTATCACTTGATCAATGGGACGACGCGGCTCCGTACATTAAATGGAGACGGGGGTGGGCCCGGTGAGGATGTAATCTCTGTAGCACTGATGAGTCCAGAATTACCTGCAGTGAGGGGAGGATGCGGGTGGAGAGCGATGGGGACGTCACACCCTCTGAGAAATGGCCCTTTTCCACAGTTTTGCATATCAAGCGCTTCGTTATTGAGATCCAGCGGCGCCGAGCGCCGTCGCCTGCCCTGATTAACTCGTGGCGACGCAAAGTGTGAATCTCGGCTCAATGCAACTCGCCGTCGTCTCCGTTTTATCTCGGAAACCGAAGCCAAACAGAGATGTCGGGCTGCAGCAGTGACCACGGCGACGCCTTGTACACCATAACCTTTTTATTACATATTATAACGCTGATGATTTACTCGTCCGTCTGTTTGCTGAGTCACGTCGAAACATTAAAGCGGGCACCTTTACTCTGCGTTTGACACTCCACCGACAGGTCCGATGATAGATGTTATTACAGTCATTTGTCGGAGTGCGCCTCGAACAAAGACCGCGACAGCCGAGGCGATGCACATGTGTCTGTATTACCTATTGTGGTGTTGAACAACCACATCCATTATGGAGAAAAGTGTCCAGATTCCTAATCATTGGTGTCAATGAATATGTTCGAAAACACTGACAAATACCCACTCTGCACAGACCGACAGTTTAAAACCTGAGCATATTCGGTTTATACTGATATAAAACAGCGGAGAACATAGACGTTTATGTTGTGCCTGTCGTTCCTCTTCCTGTGTGGCAGAGCCTGTCAGAATGAATGTCATTTACACTCATGCATCTTAAGGCTGCACCCCTGGGAAACAAGCTGTTCCCTAAACTCCACAGTTGATTCTTTTTCTCTTTCCAGTGTCAGTGTACTGTCTTATGCAAAAAAAGGAGATTCTGAAGTTATGCATTAGCTAGTTCATCTAATGAACTAGCTTTTTTACAAAAATGATGACTTGCTTAACATTTCTTTGCAAGTGCAATATAATCTGAAACTCTCGACCGAAAACATAATAGAAATTCTAATCATGAGTTAAAAAAAATATATTTTCAGGGTTTTCTCTTTCCAAGTTTGTAAGACTGACTGACAGATATTCATATTGTGAAGATATGATCTTGTGGTTATTTCTGCTTATGCTTCCTGATGTTTAAAATAACTCACAGTCGACTAGACTCATAAATGAAAGCAAATTCGACACATTTACTTTCTAGCTTCACAAACATGTGAAACGGTTGGTCCCATGTTAAGCCGTTTGTCACATATTCCCTTTGGGCGACACCTGGTATGGTATTGCTTTCACCCCTATGGCTGTGCAGTAGTACTCTGGGCTGTGTTGAAATCTGGAGTAGTGGAGAGAAGAGGCTGCTGGAGTGGCACATCAGTCAGATTGTGTCAGTGGATCTTCCCCCCCCCCACCCCCTTGTCCGTTTTGTCTGCTGTCCGACTCCACCGTTACATATTTAACAGACACTGGTGTTGGACTGACCCACTACAGACTCCACTCCCAGCTGGCGGCCCCGAGCAGCACCCAGCCCTACCTCCTCTCAACAGGCAGGGGAACAACAGCAACGTGTCATTACCTCGCTGCTCGAGTGGTCATCTCAGATCCGACGTCTCTGCGCCGCAATTTCAGCCCCACCATCCATACTGAGGAGGTGTGTTTGTAGACGGAACGCTGAGCCGTGAGCTGTGAGCCTGGACATCAGAGGACTGTTGTGCAGCTTCTAATGTGGAGGTCCAGACTGTGCATGGGACCAGTGTGGCCTTTTAAAGTCCATTATTATGAAGCTTGCTTTTTCTGTCTCCATGCACGTGTGTTTATTTGTCAGCAGGCTCACAAAGAAAAGCACCGAGCTGAATCACACTCTTTTATGTTGGGCCAGCGAAGAGCCTGTTCATGTGGAGAAGCACTTTCTTTTATTCAAGTTAAACCAAAAGCAGGTTTATTATATTAAATGGAAATGAAGGAAAATCATAATAGCGGTTTCCTTTAAATAGAATTGTGATTCTTTGGTGCTCTGTAGCGTTCTATTTCTATTACAGTGATGTTTCAGCAACTTGATTCTTTGTTACTTAGGGAAGACCCCAAATTAGACACCAGCCAAAATGGAAAATTGCACATGTATAGTTAATACGTACACATATACATAATTGGTTCTCATTTACTCCATTAATTTTAGTGGCTCAAAGCTGGTCTTTTTAGTCTTCCACCCTAATTAGCGGGAAAATGGACTCTGGGCTGAGTGACCACAGGACCATGGAGCTTTGCTTTTCAGGTGGCACTCTGAACGTGTATATACAAATAAGCCACTAATAGAATCAAATAAAAATGTCATTAGTGAAAAAAACATTTTCATATTAGCAATGTGAAATTTTGCTCACTTTTCACTGAACTCGTGACCAAGAATCTAGACTAGAATCGCTCAAACAAGCCAGTGGGTGGTAGTGATGTTTACACTGATCCATCAAATACCCCAAAAAAAAGCGAAAAGACCAACATGACACCTTAAGGCTCATATTGAGGCGCAGTGACTTTTGTATCAGGGAATATTAAAGAAAAGGTCTGCCC
This sequence comes from Chascanopsetta lugubris, assembly GCA_016785325.1. Taxonomy (NCBI): domain Eukaryota; kingdom Metazoa; phylum Chordata; class Actinopteri; order Pleuronectiformes; family Bothidae; genus Chascanopsetta; species Chascanopsetta lugubris. Next base: position 41,467 of record JAFBJT010107901.1, on the reverse strand, counting down.
TCTGTTGACATTTTGGCAAAGGAATCTAAGCTGGGTTTTGTGCAGCAGTGTTAGGGATTCTTTTTTTATTTTTTATGCTGACAGTTTGTGAGATATTTCTATATCTGGATTACAGCTATTGAAAACACAGACCCAAAACAAGTAATTAATGGCTCTACCCCTGCTGTTCGTGACGTTTTTTGAGAGTCTATCAAAGTAGTGATTTTGTGTTACAAAGACTTCTATGAGCGTCTTCTGCTGCCTGAGCACACGGACAGGAAGAGGTGCGAGAGAGAGACGTCGACACTGGGATGAGAGGCGATCGAAGAAAAGACAGGCTGTCCTTCTTCTTCTTCTTCTTCTTCTTCTTGTTCCTCCTCTGAGCATAAAGCTGCGTCACTTAGGGGATGAAGAAGTGCATCTCCAGTCTGTGTGTAATCCATAACTGTGATTGCTTCATTCACTTCTGTGCGGCCCGGCTTTAACACTGTCTCCTCTTGCCTCTGCTCCACCTCCATCATAACTTTAATCACAATACCTTGTTCTGCAGGGAGAGATGATGGCGGAGACGGTGTCTATAAACGCAGTGAGGCCAGGCTGCCTGGTGCCGGGCTTGTGCTCGTATGGAGGTTACATGCATGTCCATATAGAGCGGAATGGAATGGAACTGACGCTCCTGCCTGTAGCTGAAATGACTGATCTTTGGTTTGCTCTCTGCGCGAGGATTGGCTTTTGAGCATTAAGGCCATTTTTCTTTTCAAGCACCCGGTCAGGAACCTCTCCAGCATTCCCTGCTTAGCTTTGAAAGCACATTGTTGTCAGCCCATGTAAATGAGAAACCGCATTCCCATGTCAACCATGCAGGGTATATTTTTTTTGGGGGGGGGGGAGCGGT
>JAFBJT010107901.1:2543-40161 GCA_016785325.1 Chascanopsetta lugubris | reverse complement strand
GAACGCAGTCCAGCTCACAGGTTGGTGTTATAGAAACACTTTATGTTGTTTACACGTATTTTAAGTCTGTAATAATAGTTTTACTTTAACAACTGTGCCCTGCACACACTACAGCGAATACACATGGTGGTATCCTCTGTTTATCTTTAATGTAACACAAAAGCAAAACAGCACAGCTAGTTCTGTTAAAGGTACCTTATGGCGTTTAGGGACCTCTTGTGGTGAACTTGCTTGTTGCAGCTGAATACCCCTCAACTCTCTCTGCCCTCTCGCCCTTCCAGAATCTATGGCAGCCTTCAGATACCACTACAAGTTAAAGGATTTCATCAGCTCATTATAGAGCAATGTAAACAATGTTCTCATGAGTATATACGGATGGAATCGTGTTTTTAAATGTATTTTACATTTTACACACTAAACCTTTAACACAGATTTGGAATAAGTGATCAAGTTAATTCATGCTTCTTATCCTCATCTATCCTTTACATACCGATAACAGTATGAACACAGATCAAGTTCAAGTGTTGATTTGAATGATCTTATGAAAAACATTTTTAATGTTTGATTTTTACACTGTCTATCCTCCTAAAGGGCCAGTGAGTAAGATTTTACGATAAATGTACTAATGTTTCTGTCAGGATATGTGTGCAAATACTCTAGTTAGTCTCCTCTATGGAGGCCGCCATGTCGTGCCACCATGTTTTCACAGTCGCCCCGTACTTGGCCGTAACATGCAGCTTCACCATGAGATGTCTCTGAGTCCTACACACTGTGCGTTTCACCCATCCAGAATCCAGCTCCAGCCTCTGCTCCGATGTTCGCCTTCTCTTTGACGAAACCCTTCGTCAGATGTGGGAGAAGACGGAAGACGAAGGGCGGACGCCGAAATACAAGAACAGACGAGGATGGCTTCATCCTGTCACTGAAGCGGCTGTGTCTGATCAGTCTGGCCGACAACGTGCACACGGTGTGGGTGAAAGACTACGCCGACAATTACCTGGACCAGTACTCCTTCAGGCACATCATGGGGCCGTTCAACTTACTGCGTGAGTTCACCACAGCTTCTTCATCTGCCTCCTCTCCACTGCCTCTGCTTCGTGGCACTTTAGTTTGGAGGGACGTCACACCGGGGTTAACAACCTTGTAACGCCTCTCGCCCCCTGTGCAGCCGGGGAGCTGGTGGAGGAGCTCACACGGCTGCTGTGCACCCAGAAACAACTGTCCCGAGCGGCTCTTCACCTCCTGCTCGTCCCCCAGCTGCGTGGTCTGTCCCTGGAGAGCTGTCCGAGCCTGGTCACCCCGGCCCTCTGTGCCCACGTTACTGCTCGGTGCCAGGTCAGACTGAAAACTTGTGTACTTCAAACTAATCTGTGCAGTTAATTGTTGGGAGCCGATGTTTCTGCTAGTTCTTGAACACATCCCTTTGATTGATTCCTTTGGTGTTTTTTTGTAGATTAGGAGTAAGCTGCTCCTTTCCCGGCTATTTAATGCATTTATTTAATGTTTTGTTTTTTTATAGTACGTTTTTATTTTTATTCTGTTGCCTTATTTGCTGTGAAAGATGCTCATTCTAATATTCAAATGAATACAGATATAAGACAGAAATAGATGGTTAGTCAAAATCTAACTTTTGTAATATTATTGTAATGAGGGATGTGTTAGTAATCATATTCGTGAGAAGCACATTTTCCAATTTACCAATGACACAGAAGTTGCAGTACCACCACAGGGTTTTTGTTTTGACTTTCTTATTTTCAGTTCTTATGATACATCTATGGTTTTCAGAGGTCACCATCCTGACCTGCCCTTTTTGCTGTTGCCTAGCAACGGTGCTGTTGTTGGACATGGCAGAAAGGTTTTAAAGCCAGTGAGTTGTGCGAGAGGTTGTGCCGAGAAGGATGAGGGTTTGGAGGGATGTGTTCGTCAGATGCACTTTAATGAGCCTCTGAAATGGAGGTGGCTGTGACACAATGCATCTCCAAATGCAGTCGATGTAGGATGCAAGTTCCTCGTTGATACACAGCCAATACTTCCTCCATTTTGTTTCAGGGTCTGTGTAGACTGGACTTCTCTGGGGCCCAGCAGCTGCCCTCCAAAGCCCTGTGTGAAACTCTCAGCTGTCTGCCCGCTCTCCGCTCACTCTCCCTGGCAGGTGCGTGTTGTGACGGAGGCGTGATCGACACCATTGCGCGCCACTGCCGTTTTCTGCGCCACCTCGATGTGTCCAGGTGTCATTTGCTTCCCCCGGCCGCTCTGCTCCCTCTCGCAGTCGCCGCCTCGACCGGTATTTGCAGCACCTTTTCATCTCCACCTCCTAGTTCCTCGGCCACCTCCGCGCCGGTGCCTCCTCCTCTCCCCCTCAGCAGTCTACTCGCTCTGGACATCGGGCTCGGGGAGGATGAGGGAGACTCTGCAGCGGCTGCAGCCTACCTTCTTCTCTGCCTGCCTGGCCTGGAGAGATTGGCAGTGGAGGGCCTGGCACAGGCCTGCCGGCTCATCGACTGCAGAGAGTTTGGTAGCACGCATGGGTTCAGTGACAGAGCAGGGGTTCCTAGGCTGGAGGAGGTGTGGAGGGAGAGAGGGAACAGGGAGGGCGTGGATAACTGGAGGAAGATGAGAGGAGAAGACGCAGCGGGCGATGAGAAGGAGACGGAGTGGGAAGAAAGTTGTGGTGAGAGTGAAGAGCCAGTTTTCTCCCTGAACCAGGCAGCGGGAAAGGGGAGAGAATCGGGCGATGAGCACTTCAAACTGCACCTCAAAGATGTGAAGGGAGTAACTTGTGACTCTCTGGAGAGTCTGAGCCGTTTATGTCCAGACATCCGCTGCATTTCTGCGAACGCCGAGAGAGGACGCAGCTCTGTGTTAGCCGCAGCCCTTCAGACCTGGTCGGATCGTCTGCAGAGCCTCTCGGTGCAGTACCCAGGCCCACTGGGGGATCTGCTCCCTGCCGTCAGAGCGGCAGGCTCCTCCCTGGTCTCTCTCACAGTGGAGGGAGTGAACACAAGCATTTACTCCCCTCTCCTGCAGTTTATTGAGGCCTGTCCCGCACTCAAACACCTGCTGCTCTTTGCTGAGTTCACCCCCTCGCCACAGATTGCTGACGAGGAGGACGAGGATCCGCTGGATGTTCGGGATTTGCCGCGTCTGCCTCACCTCCGCTCTCTCACACTCAAGTAAGGCTAAAAGTGAGGATGCAATATGTCAAATTGAATCTGATGAATATAGAACATTATATTAGAATAGACTGACCTCTAACTATTAGTTTTTTGTGTCGCCTCAGATTCGAACCCAACGACAACCCAAGGCCTTTCGCCACGCCCTGGCCGTCCCTGAGGAGGGTCATCAGCTGTCTTCTGATTGGTTCCCCTTTACTGGAGAAGCTGACACTGCTCTCCCTGCCGTGCCCTTTGAACGCCACTTTACACCGTGTATTGCAGTCATGCCAGTCCCTGCCTGTGGACTCCCAGGAGCCTCCCGTGCCACTGGGACGATTGCAGCACGTTGACCTGCAGTGGTCAAATGTGAGTATGGCAACGGTGGAGAAAATGGTGCGACACAGCAAGAGACTCCAACTCGTGGATGTGAGACACTGCGCAGAGATCAGCTTGAGGGAGTGGACGAATTTCAAGACATTAAATGACGTCAAAGTTGTGTGGGAGTAGTAAAGTACACAATGAAATGTCAGTTTCAATTGTTTAAGTATCTTCACCACCTATGTTTTGTAACACAGACCTTTTTGAATGACAGAGCACTTTGCCTTTAATTCTTGTCTCATATGAAAACACATTTGCCTCAGACCTACAGTGCCTCAATGCATTGGGTTTCTGAGGTTAAGCGCTGACGTGTAACACATGTTTAAGAAACATTATATATGCAGTGTCTTCTCTCTTCAATAAAAAGGGAAGAACACATGAGTTTATTTGATTCTTCCTCTATGAATAAGGAAGGAGCCCCAGACAAGGGGAAACCCTGACAACATAGAGGTAAGTGAAAAAGCAGACTGGATCATAGAACAATGACTTTCTGCTGGTTGGTTGATTGATCAACATCCCCTATTTGTTTTCGTCTTTGTGGACGGTTCCTGTGCACTCCTCATTTAGCAGGCTCTACATGGAGACAAAGTAATTTCCCTCTTGTTCAAATTTCAGTTCTATTTAATCAAAATTATGTTGAACTTTATTGTGAATATTTCATGGATTGGAGAAAAATCAAAAAGCTGTCTCGTTTACATTTTAATGGGCCATGTTTACTTCCGGGTCACCTCCAACCCAGCGTGTACTTTTGTCCCCGTCATTTGTATTTTTAAGGACAAAACGAGACATGTTTTTCTAGTTTTATTTTCTTCGGTTGGAAATAAAAATCTTACTACGAGCTCGTGTATGCTTCTTTCCATTTCCTGTTTTTATTTTGGAAACGGAAATGACTGTAGTCCTCTGTGTCGCCTGACAACACGGTACACGTCACTCACCCGAGACGCTCTGCCACATACTCGCTAAACGTTAGCCAGCGGTTAGCATCTGGCCGGCCAGAAATGTCAAGTATTAAGGAAAACGGGAGACTTCCACTGATTCACTAGTAGGTATTGACTCTGTAAATGACCATGAGCAATGACGCCATCATGTTTACGCCGATGAGTCGTAAAATGCCTTAAAATCATGTTTGACGTTTGATTCTGTAGCCGGCGTTCTCTCGTAGCAGCTAATGCTAATGCTAATGCTAGACACATTTGGTTTACAGCAGTGTTTTCTGTTGGTTCTGTGGTCACGTAGTTACTGTTTACATTCTAAAACATTCAGGTTTACAGCATTTGGGCGAATGAAGGGAGAACATTAGCAACCACGTTATCAAATGTGAGGCCTTTGTTGGTAAACAAGCTCAGAGTAGTGAGTGTCAATCACTATATGTACAGTTCTTAGGGTCCAGGTGAAATTATTTACTGGTTAATGGCATATTTATTTTGTCTGTGTATGAGCGAAATGAAACTCAAATGTATAACTGTCATGTATGGCCTCAGAAGGAGCTGTTTACATTTTCATGAACTAAAGATGTCAGTTTTAATAGCCGAATGCTACAATAGGGTCTCCATCATGTTTTGAAGGGAAGGCTGATCCCCACCACCAGATGTCACCAAGTCCTTCTCACTGTACCTTGGAATTCATTCATGTTTCCTTCCATAAGATCATGACCAACATTGAAGAGAGCAAAATGGAGCCATGGAAGAAAACAAACCAGCCACCTTTGATCAACTGATGCATGATGTGTGTCAACTGAAGAACAAATTTCACCATGGGGAGGTTTGTTTAATATGCAGCTTTATAGTTTGATTCACACGTTCATCTCATATTAAGTACATTAGTTATCTGCTGAACCTCTTATTTTTCCCTTTTTTTAGGATCAGCTTTTCCTGCCTCTTCCCAGCCTCGTGGCATTTCAGCCTGTCATCTCAGGTTCTCCCCCGGCTCCTGGTCCCGTCCCTCAGGCAGCTGCTCTTCATCGGCCTGGTGTTCTGCCTCATAGGACTGCTCTACCTGCTGATCATCACTGGAAAAGGGCATGCCAGCTGGATCACGAAGGAAAATCATTTCCATAGGTAATATAATCAGTTGCTGTCTGTGTGTGCTTTCAGAACATTGTAATGTAAGTGCTTACATACTTTTTGCTGTTCCACAGGCACTTGGCAAGGGTGACTGATGTGGATGCAACGGATACAAGCAACCCCAACCTGAACTATGGCCTGGTGGTGGACTGTGGCAGCAGCGGCTCCAGAATATTTGTGTACTGCTGGCCACGGCACAATGGAAATCCTCATGAGCTGCTGGATATCAGACAAATGCGAGATCAACACCGTAAGCCAGTGGTCATGAAGATCAAACCAGGTAAGTACGCTGTTTGTTTAGACAGTATTAAAATGAGAAGAGAAAAGGTGCTGTCTCTAAACAGTTTGTGGAACAAGTTTAAACTCAAACTGTGATCCTCTTCTCACCATGGCAGACACAAGTAAATACACATATGCGTGAAAATTAATGTTTACACAAGAAGCTGGAGAGGTTAACATTGCGCCTTCATGTTGTGAAGGAGAAGCTTTCACCAGAGGGTTGATGGAGGTAGACGGAAGGTTGTAGTTGCATTTGAATGATGGATTCCATCTTTAAATCCTCTACGCTTGGTATTGTTTGTTTTAAGACTCAAATGATAAGCCGAATAAGACAAACGAATGTAAGGTAGACTGTTAAAAAGCGTATTTTTTCTTTTACTCCATTCAGGTATTTCAGAACTGGCTAAAACACCAGAAAAAGCCAGTAATTACATATTTCCACTGCTGAGCTTTGCAGCCCAAAACATCCCAAAAAATAAGCACCAGGAAACACCCTTGTACATATTGTGCACAGCTGGAATGAGAATCCTACCTGAAAGGTACAGTTGAACCTGATTGCATGACTGTGTTGTATGGGGAAACACTAGTGATACTGATGATGATCATGTTTGTTCATCTGCAGTCAACAAGAAGCTCTTCTTGAGGATCTGCGCACTGACATCCCAGTCCACTTCGACTTCCTCTTCTCTGACTCCCACGTTGAAGTCATTTCTGGAAAACAGGAAGGTAAATGAAAGGAATAGTAATAACAGACAACTAGAAGAGTTATCTCGCCTACATCGATTAGATAATGAAGCATTTTGAAATGCTTCAGGCAATCACTAGATCACCGATTAATCACTTCCTGGATGCTGACAAATTTCCTGCCAATTGTAGAATTATCGCGATACTTGACACCCGGGCGAGATATTCACATTCGCTCAAGTTTAGTTTAATATTTTCTTCTTTCTCGTTGGTCTGGATTTGTATTATATCTAGTTAAAGCGTGTGCATAAAATAACACTGAAAATTGTTTTCATTGGTTTTAGGCGTCTATGCATGGATTGGAATCAATTTTGTCCTCGGAAGGTTTAACCATGTGCACAATGGTAAGTATGCAGTATATCTTTAACATATAGTTTGTTATAGTTTGACAACTGAAAGGAAACACACCAAGTCTTGAGTTACACATTCATTCTGATTGTCTAACCTTTCACCTGGCAATCACACAAGATGAGGAGGCTAAAGTGGAAGTACATGTCCCGGGCAGTGACCAGCAGGAGGCGCTGGTGAGAAAAAGGACTGCAGGTGTCCTGGACATGGGTGGGGTCTCCACACAAATCGCATACGAAGTGCCCAAAACTGTAAGCTTTGCTTCTCCACAGCAGGTTATTATCCACAACCAATTCTGTTTTTGTGCTGTCTTTGTTTTTTGGCCACTCACCCTCTGTTCTTCTCCTTCCTCCTGACCTCTGTCATTCCCTGATTAATCCTCTATGCACCATTATTGTCCCTCGGAGATGATCTACTCTCCATTCATCACTGTTGAACGCATACTGTAAGCTCGCTGCATGACTCAATCGCAGGAACAAGGACCAAGGACATTTAGGCATTTGAGTAGTGATCTTGGAAGTACAATGAATTATTGATTTCAATTGTATTGATATTCAACTAATATTCAACTTGTCCTCTTTGTTGTCATCCTTAGTTCTTTACATAAAGTTCAGCTGAACATGCAGTAACCTGTGTTGAAATAGGTTTAACAAAACATAGTAATATTACATCCTATCTTTGATGTGACCTGCAGTAATCAGTAAATATTTGTGAATGTTAGTATTATCATCCAGAAATAGAAAACAGTTGTGTATGTTTGTGGGTTTATTACGAGGTTGTCCTCATTCCCAGGTGGATTCTTGTTTGTTCCCATAGGAGGAAGTTGCCAAGAACTTGCTGGCGGAGTTCAACTTGGGATGTGACGCACATCGCACAGAGCATGTTTATCGTGTTTATGTGTCCACCTTCCTGGGTTTCGGAGGAAATGCAGCCCGCCAAAGATATGAGGAAAGCCTGATGAGAAACACCGCCACAAGAAACAAGTGAGCGTCACTTGTTGTCACGTCTTTTCCAACATTCGAATGTTGTGTGTCCTTAACGCTGAGTCACTGGTTCGCTCAGGCTCTTGGGTCAGCACATCGGTGAGACGGCAGAGTCTCCCCTCCTGGACCCTTGTCTGCCCTCAGACCTGCGGGATGAGATCGGTGCGTCTGAGCAGAGGCTTCATCTGCGAGGCACCGGAGACTTCGACCAGTGTCGCGTGATTCTCCAGCCGTACCTCAACCGCACCAACGAGACCCAAACCTCGCTCAGCGGCATCTACCAGCCAGCCATCGACTACGCCAACAGTCAGTTCTATGGCTTCTCCGAGTTCTACTACTGCACCGAGGATGTACTGCGCCTGGGCGGGGATTACAACTCTTCAAAATACATCCAGGCTGCAAAGGTGAGCGCTGCACAGAATAGTCACCCTCGCGAAGTCTGTCAGAAACACCCACATTGTTTGTCTACTCTTAGTATTTGAATGAGAACAGGTTTAGAACATATTCATTCAGTATCCCAACCAAAGGGCACGTGAAGGCCAATATGATTGTTTTTGTATTCGGAGCAACAGAGTGTTTGATATTTACTGCTGTCTTGTCAATGTAGAGCTCATGTTGTTTGCTGATGTTTGACATTTGTAGAGTTACTGCGACACCCAGTGGAAGACTCTGAGGGAGCGCTTCGACGCTGGGTTGTACGCCTCACATGCTGATCTTCACAGACTAAAGTAAGTCTTACAGGATTACTCGTAAATACCTCTAACAGACGCCTGGTTGATTGATGTAGTGATTGTATTTTTCATTTATTTTTTACGCCCCCAGGTACCAGTGTTTCAAATCAGCATGGATGTATGAAGTATTACACTCAGGCTTCTCTTTCCCAAACAATTATACAAACCTGAAGACGGCGCTGCTGGTCTATGATAAGGAGGTCCAGTGGACTCTTGGCGCGATACTTTATAGGACAAGGTTTTTACCTTTGAGGTGAGACAGAAGTTGGTTCTGAATTACTTACATGATGAGCAAAACTCGTCTTCACTAACCCTATATACTAATATCTACTCCTCTGTGTGTGCAGGAATGAGTTTTAGATCTTCACAACTATCTTTGAAAACAACACACTCTTTATTTTAAGCGTATATTGAGAGAAATTATTTTACATATCCTTTCGTATAACAAAAACAAAATTCTACTCATTCTTGTACTTCTTATGATTTCCGGGGCTCATTTTAAAATGGTTTGAAATTGTTTCATTGGAATAGCCTGAAAAAGTCTTTTAATGTAACGTCCCATGAACTTTGGCACAGAGGCAAAATTCACATTGCATAACACCAATTCAGTCAAAGCTTTTTCTCTGTCCTCTCTCAGGGACATCCAGCAGGAGAGTCTGAAAGGAACTCACTCTCACTGGCGGCACAGCTTCTCCTTTGTCAACAACCACTACTTATTCCTGGCTTGTTTCTTCATCGTGCTCTTGTCTATCATGTTGTATCTGATGAGACTCCGCCGCATCCACCGGCACGCGGCGCAGCGCCGCACACCTTCCTCAGCGCCATGGTTGGAAGAAGGCCTGGGCTCACCCACACTACCCATCACCCTGTAAACTCTCTGGGACTGAGATCTGGACAGATGACAGTGATCGTGTGTGAGCCCTCAGGCTTTGCTAAGCCAGTGTTGATGTTTAATTTATTTTCTTTGACATGAAGCGGTTTTTACAAGAATAAGTACTCATGCCTGTCTCTCCTTTCAAAACGGCAGCTGCCTGAAGGTGATTTATACGTTATCCCTCAAAAAGACAAACACTGCGGTACGTCACTCGATTCAGAATCTTCCTCAGCCAACTAAATAGGTCATCGACAGTATATTTGCCTGAAGTCAGACACATATACCAGACAGGGCTCTCCCTAAACAATGGAACGATGGCGCCGCGCCATCGCACCACAGTCGTAGCGCCATCGTACCAATTTTCAGATTTAGGGTGTTATACAGCAGATCGATACACGCACACTTACACGCACACACACGCTGAGAGAGTACGTCAGAAAGTACTGTGCACACTTACACACACACACACACACACACACACACACTCGTAGTACAAATTTCTGGGGAGAGCCCTGCCACAAGGCAATTCCTTTTTTTCTTTAGTTTGATGTACAGTATATGTGGGACGTTGCCTTTTCTTTATGCCTTTTATATGTGCATGATCACATATTTTATTTTTGGGTTTTATGGGTTTTATGGCCTACATAAACCTCACATGCAATAAGGTTTATAATTAGTATAAGGAGCACTTTGTAATGCAGTTGAAAATGTGAGAAGGAGATTGCGCTGCACTTCTCAGCTGGAATGATCTGTTTCTATGTGTCGCTGTGTCTTTCCCTATTTCTTTCTGCCACTAGTGCAATACATGTCTCGACACTGTTGGGAGATCCTCCATAACACATCCATGTCCTTTTCATGTTGACCATCAACCCTCTCTATGAGCCCTGCTGAGATTCTCGCATCGGCTGATCATGTTGGGTTGTGTTGCATACTCTATTATTTATGTTGGGCTTCATTTTCAGAGGCTGTCATATCACTGCTGGGATGAGATTGTAAATGAGGGTACGAGTCCCGCTATTTATATGGAAATTGTCTAGTGAAACATTTGCACAGATGAATGCGACGTTAATGTTACCAAATTTCAATTCAGTAATAAAGCTTTTATGCTGTTCTTGAGCGGTTGGATCACCCACTTTATTACGTACATGAAGTGACCGGTGAGCCGTTGTAGCCTGTCTCCCTTAGGGTTAGTTGTTTGTTCAGATTTGCATTTCTTGTTTGTAACAACTAGTTTTTCGAGGTAGTCCTTCCCTGAACTAGTCTGGGAATTCTCCACTCTCTGTCTTTAGCAGATCATTTTAACCATGTCTAAATGTATTAAGATGCGGCCTTGTGATTGGCTAATTAGATGTTGGCCATACCAGGTTGGCAGTGCATCCCGGTTTACTGTGGAAGTTTTAGTAATTGGCATTCATGGCGCTGTTAGAAAGAGTCAGAGTCATGAGTTGAAAATGAAACGGATGAGATAATGTAGACCGAGCAGCATGTGAGGATCATCTGCTGTGGAACCAAACTGATGCATTTAGATTAGTGAATTCACCTAATTCTTTCTTAATCAAAGGGTTTTAGCTCATCAGTGATTTAATGATGACATTTAAACAGTGACAGCTTTTTAAACATAAGGATGCTGCTTGAGGGAGGTGTAAATACTTGATGGACTCAGTGTGGGACACAGTAGTAGACCTTGCTGTGTGGTCACAGTGACACTGTGTCTGTGGCCTTCATCTCTCACAACATCCACACTTAAATGAATCAATATTATACATATATATATATATATATATATACTGATGTGATTAGACCTGAAAACTCTAAAGGTGCTGTCTGTAAAATGTAGCTAAGAATCTACATGAAAACAAACTGCAGTTGTTATGACTTTTTAAATATATGAATGTATTACTTGTTTTTCCATTCAAACTAAAAAGACGACGTCAACAGCTGCAGTTTTCACTTATGCTTGTGTGGCAGCATTACTATGACATCTGTCGCGTTAAAAGTCCAGTATGTACAATTTAGATTCAATAAATGCCATTTCTATTTAAAGAAATGAATAATAAAACATGTTTTAGTTGTATACAATCACCTGCATTTTTAGACTTTACCTCAGGAGCAGATACTGTCTATGAGGCCACCATAGCACCACCATGTTAATCGACAAACTAAACGCATTGTTGACTTTTAATGGTAAATGAAGGCTGTGCTGTAGGTCATTCGACACGCTCATAATGGAAGGGTGAGATGAGGGGTATTCAGCTCCAGCACACAACTACCATCAGGCTTCACAAGATCCTATACACACAGTACCTTTAATGGCTGGATGGTATATAATGATCCTGCTGCGATGACATTGTTAAACCACAGTCCGGAGTTTGATGAAGTGGTGAACACAAGAGTTAACATCCCCCGTCGAACACATGAATACCAACTTCAACCACACTGCCTGAACAAGAGGCTCTTTAAAATGCCATCGGCTGAGAACGCTGAGTCACTGATGAGTCTGGCTCCTTCACCGACACGCCCACAGTGACTCGGACCCGCGCTTTGTGTGCAGAGATTATGTTTCAGCCAATGGTGAGAGATACGAGATGGTTAATAGATCAAGTTCCACTCAGAGGCCGTAAAGATAATGAATGGAGTTTTGTTCTTCAGCAGTGATGCAATGCTTGAATCCATCCATTTGACTATAAAACATGTATATGTCCGACTGCAGCCGGAAATCTACAGAACCATGACATCTTCAGTATGTTACATCCGATGAGACGATATCCTCCTGGCATCCAGCTGGACATCTCAAAACATCCAAAATCATTCAGAATAAGCTGCTGTTCTCATTTGCCAGGGCCATAAGAACATCATTCAACATAATTAATTCCTGCATATATTCAACTATCTATATTGATGATCCACTCTTGATGTAGTTATAACAGGCACATTCAAGTGTAATGGATCTACAGATTATACATTCATGTGATTATACTTTTGTCGTTATACATTTTAATATGCCATTTCTGCCAATTTGATAGAAATGATTAATCTTAATCTGACACACTGGACCTTTAATGTATCAGGAATGATATAATATATAATGACTTTATTTAATGACTGGTACACAGGGCTCTATTGTTAATTGGCTGATGTTTTGTCTTCAGTACAACTTTGAAACCGTTTTACTTGTCGTAATTCATTCTGCAATATTGAATTATTAGTGATGCAAACTAGGATTCATGCACCAGTATGTATTTATTGTGCATTTTGTGAATTCTGCACAGCCACCCTGAGTGTGATAAAGCCACAAAAACAGGGATCAGTCCTTATACATGGACAGATGCTGCCTGATAGAACAGACCAAACCTACTTATCTTTTCCAACAGAACTGATAAATGACTCTTTTTGACAAACCCATTCAAAAGGCCATCGGAGAAGGGCAGGGATGCACAAACTGACATAACAGCAGCAGGGCGGTGGAGCGTCAGCGGAATCTACCACGGAATAACTTCTGATTGGTCCCCTCAAACGCAGAGCCCGCCCTTCTACTAAAGATCCGGTAGACGATTGGACCGATTTCCCCCAAACCCCTCCCCTGGAGTTGCCTACGTCACTGACAGGGCGCTGGAACTCTTGTGCGAGTAGTGATGTTGGTTGTCCATGCCGCCGCCGTAGATACTCAGAGCCTGACCCCGCACCGCAGACCCCCGCAGCGAGAGCTCGGCCCCGCATGGAGCTGAGCCCGGAGCGTGCGGTGGCAGCGCTGGAGATGTCGCAGAGCCAGGGTGAAGGGGAGGACGGGCCTTTGAACAGCGACGGCGACTACGAGAGCTTGCCACCTCATGTCTCCGTGGTGACCCACATGACAGCGGGAGCGGTCGCTGGCATCCTGGAGCACACGGTGATGTACCCAGTGGACTCCGTGAAGGTAAGAACGCTCACCGGGGGGAACCCCACTCGTTCGCCCGCCACTGCTCGTCCTCTGACCCGGTACAAGACCGCTGCTAACTGCACCGACTGTCCGCTGTCGATTGCTAACGAGTACTAGCTTCGAAACAGGGGAGCAGATAGCCACACGGTTAGCTCGACCACTTCCCCCGTATCTACTAACTAATTCAGGTTAGCATAAATTAAACCACCAACAAAACATCAAAAAATAACAAAACAGACGAAACACTATCACTTTTTTTATTTGACACTTGTTCCTAGTCATGAACGTGAACTTTGCTAACACATGGAGCTGAACTGCCACTGTAACTGTTACTTTACCTCACTGTCACTTTTAGTTAGCTGGATTATTATACAGCTGTTTCCATTAGCATCTTCCATATTAGCTTGTTTTGAGCCCTTTCTTACCCTGGTCTGGTTTTCTTACATCCAAAGTAAGGCAGGCGTTCCCAATTCATGACCGTTTCTTAGGTTGAATGAAGGTCAACGGGGTTGCTGGTCAGTAACATATGTCAACAATACATTGAATTTGTAAACCGTAGTACTGTACAACGATACTGTCCATATTAAAGGCTTAACGTTAGCTTTTTAATGTTAAACTCTGTAGTGCAATTGTAAATAAGCTCACCAATGAACTGATTCATTAACAAAACACAAAAGGTCCAGAACCGCACCATTAAACCATTACATGCTCAAAATATCTGTTGTATTTAATGCTAAAGAATTAACAAAACCATTGTGCACAAGTCTGTACCAGCACAACTAGCTAATGTCATGTATGACACACTAATGTCGTCAGTCTGAAATGTGAAGTTTGAAAAATCATACAAATGTCAGGCTACAACTGCTATTTACATCAATAGATTCAAATTGATCTTTTGAATAGATCGATTATTGATGTCCAAAACGTTTTCAAATAAACTGCTGCATATGATACTGATTGATGGAAAAGTTGTCAGATTAATTGATTGTCAAAATAGCTTTTATTAGCAGTTCTATTGCAACAGGATACAGCACCAAGGACCTCTTCCCTATTTCTTAATGTTATGTATAGTCAGTCTGACGTCAGTCGCCCACATGATGAGGAAGAGGACAAACTTGACTTCTTGAGTCACTTCCCTTGCACGCTGATGTCAGAACCTTGCCTTTAGAAGAGACGCACTGTACATCAAAGAGCAACGATACCGTGCCTCCTGGTAGTTGAAGGCACTTGTTAACCGTCTCAAACTGACAGACTGTTCGCGAAGTGGTGACTGAAATAAATAGTTAAAAATTGGCTTATGTCTGCAAAGTAAATCTCTAACCGTTGGGCTGATTGTGATCCTTGCCCCTGAAATCCTTTCTCTTCTGCTCAGCCACAGTTTCCTAACAATGTGTTGTTGTTGTCGTTGTGATGATTTGGCACGCAGCTCTAAGCGAACATTGATCTGGATGTGGCACAGAAAACTGCAGACATACGGAAAGAATGAGGTCTTTACATCCCCACTGCTCTGTAATCTAAAATGAACTCGCACCAATCAACACTATTCTTCTCTTCAGTTGTTTGTGTAACACCTGTCAGAGAGGAAACTAAGCTCGTAAAGCTTAACTGAGTGTTTTACATGAAAATGGAACAAACCACTCCTTCCTCGTCTCCTTCTGAGGTTTCTAAGCAATTACCCGCCGTGAGTTGAAACATCACCTGTTGAGAAATTTCACTGTCTTTAAACTGATGAAAGATCGTGTGGTTCCTTTTCCTTATTCACACTGACAGTCACAAAGAACAACACAGCAGACTTCCCCCCACTGTATTTAAGTAATACATTAGAGTCTCACGTTGAAGATGAGATGAGCAGAATCTGTTTCATTTATTTATGTAGAATTTTGGAGCTCAGCGGATTTGATAACAATCTATTCAGCGTATCTCTCAGCCTCCCAGTACAGACAGAGACTAAGGGAGTAGCCTCTGCTAATGTAAGGAGGGGGATCTTATCGATGTTTTGCACATGTGGAATCTGCCTCATACAGTGAAGGGTGTGTGTGTGTGTGTGTGCGTGTGTGTGTGTGTGTGTGTGTGTGTGTATGTGAGCATTTTCTCTTCAGTTGTGCTGATAGTTACGATAGTTACAAGTAACCATGAAAAGATACACAACTGTCGAAGCTAAATTAGAAAGATGGGACACAGACTGTTGTATGGTATGTTTCCCTTTTCAGTGAATGAACACGTTCAGTACAATGGAAGAATGCAAGCAAATATCTGTAATCCTTTTACTTTTGTTAACTGTCCCATGACCCATCAATCCACCTCTTTCACATGTTTTTGAATAGTTTTCATATTTCAATTTCATCCCTACCACATTCATAGAAAAGCAAAACATTCTGTTTTTTTGTATTATTGAGAAACCATTGTAGATTTTCCAAAACACTTGGAAGAGAACTGGAGGTGAGTTTTATTCATTTGGCTGCAATATGTAGCTTCCACTTGATGCCCCTAAATCCTACATGCTGAACTATAGTGCACACACACTGTGTAGATACTGAAAATGAATTTACAGTAGGGTTTTTGTTCAGGTTATTTTATCCCCAGCCTGAAATCAGCTTCAAATCAGTTGTGTAAACGACATTATTTTTTTTTTATCATTTTAGTAGCTGATTGAAAATTCATATTGTTGTGTGAGTTGTCAAAAGAATGGTGCAAATTTGTATCACTGAATTTATTTACAGTAGCCTCAAACGTAAACTATGCTACCAGGTTTTGTGTGCCCCCCAAGATCCCAAATGTGTATCAAACGGAAATGTAATTGATACTTTATTGTGGAGCTGAAGGAAGGAAACAAACGGGAACATGCTGGGGAAGATAGACTCGGCCTATCTCCTGAGTCAGCCCCAGATCCCCTCGCAAATAAAAACATGCTTTGTGCCGGCCAGATAACTTGGCATGGTGCAATAAAACAAAGAGCTGCCACACACACACACACACACACACACACACACACACACACACACACACACACACACACACACACACACACACACACACACACACATGTGAGAGACACACACGTCACTCGGACACTGCTGCCAAGAGCACTTACTGTCAGAACAATGTGACTCACAAGGAATTCATGATTGTGCTCATCCCAGGTGTCCACAGTGAAGGCAGCAACACTCAGTCAGACAGAACCACATGTTTACAAACTAAACCAAATTTGACTGGTGCATTGTTTTTTAAATATTTGTTTTGTTTTTGTAGACCAGGATGCAGAGCCTGCAGCCAGACCCCAATGCACAATACAAAAGTGTTTACGGGGCTCTGAAACGCATCATCCAGACAGAGGGGCTCTTCAGGCCCCTGAGGGGCCTCAACATCACCATGATGGGAGCGGGGCCGGCTCACGCACTCTACTTTGCCTGCTACGAGAGGGTCAAACGCTCACTAAGTGACGTCATCCAGAGCGGAGGCAACAGCCACGTCGCCAACGGTATGAGCTCCCACGTCTGAAAACAAATCACTTAAAACATATTTACTGCTTTACAAGAGGCTGAGCAACATGGCCCCGGAGATGAAGTGGAGTTAGGATAAGTCATGCTAATACCGTTTCCTGTTTGGAATGAGACGGACAAAGCCAAAATCCAAACATGCTATCTGGGACCAGTGGGTAGATAATTGTTTTATACCGTGTGAACACCAGGGAAAATCTGATTATTGTGAATAAGGATCATATGTGGGACGGAATGTTGATAAATGTTGTCATAACTGTCCTAGATGGGTGCTTTTACAAACGGAGACCGGTTTATCTTCCAACAGGTATAGCAGGTAGTGTGGCCACTGTTCTACATGATGCAGTCATGAACCCAGCAGAAGGTAAGAGTCTAATACCTCCTTTAGACTGAAATGAGCAGGATTCACCCACTACAGAACTCCTTTCTCATGTCCTTTGCCCCCCCCCCATGTTAAATATCATTAGCACATTGATAGCTGAGGGGGACGATTGCATTCATTCTCTTTGCAGATGTAATCCAGATGTACATGGGTGTTTGTGGGTTTTTTGAGCATTGTAAAAGAGTTTCCCTCTTGGCGAGCAGAAGTTTTCCCCTCAGCAGGAAAGTTCTAGAGCTCCATCTTTCAGAATCCACACACAGACAGATACAGTTTGTTGGCCCAAATGAGCCGCTCCACTGATGTAGGTGTCTTATCTGTGTCGTGTGCGATCCCTGCTGTCTGATAGTCGAACAACCGGCCTCTTGCCCAACGTCCTCTGGGACTGTCCTCTGTCCTCACGACCTTCTCAAGACTCACGGATATATTGTTTGACTTTAAAGGATACAAGTGATAATATTCCATAGCTTTCTTCAATAACAGTAGTTAATGACCATTAATCAGTGTTTCAAAGTGATAAGCATCGACAGTTGTCTCAATATGTTGTATTTGCAATCAAATAAAAGTACAATCTCAGAGTCCACTCGACAGTGCAAAGTACATCAGCGCTTTCCAAGTGCATCAGAAATGTAAATGCTCGTTTGCTTTTTTCATCATCCATCGTCCTCACCTGAATCTGCCCAAGAAAATATTTCTGCTTAACCTGGAAAACTCTGAATTCTTGCCTGATATACATAATCCTCCCCTTCTGTATAGAAGAGATCTTATGGCATTGTACTCAGCTTCTTAAATCCTCACTGCTGCTTAAAGGTGTGTGTTACACTGCAGCTTTAACAGAAGCTTTGTAGCAAACGCACTAAACGACTTCAGATAGGTTACAGTTAGTAAAGTAAACCACGTGTTTGTAAAAGGAGGGTTTGGCGCTGTTTCCATTGTCAGACAGACAAACAAACACATTTTCTTTAGAGAGTAATTCTGTATCTGTCATTTCATTCATTCTGTTTTGGTCTTCATCAGTCAGCACAGTATTAATGATAATGGAAAAATGATCCTAACAAATATATAATGATAACTAACACATGCCAGTGAGATCCACAATGGATCCGTTGATTATCAGTGAATATTATGCATGCCTAACCTTTTTGAGATAAACCACGAATCACAACATGTGCAGTATTTTAAACAATATTTTTCAGACAAACAAATCTCGTTGTTGTTTGTTGTGGAGTTTGTGGGGAAACACGCTAACACGGTGTGTCTGCATCTTCCCATCGCTCAGTGGTGAAGCAGCGGATGCAAATGTACAACTCTCCGTACCGAGGACTTTTGGACTGTGTTCAAACGGTGACGCGGGCTGAAGGAATCGGGGCCTTCTACCGCAGCTACAGCACACAGCTGACCATGAACATCCCCTTCCAGGCCGTTCACTTCATCACGTATGAGCTGATGCAGGAACAGCTCAACCCCCACCGACTCTACCATCCCAGCAGCCACATTCTGTCGGGAGCGGCGGCGGGCGCCGTTTCCGCGGCGATCACCACGCCTCTGGACGTCTGCAAAACGCTGCTCAACACGCAGGAGAACGTAGCTCTGAACTCCATGAACATCAGCGGCCATTTGTCAGGGATGGCCAACACCTTCAGGACAGTTTATCGGCTGGGAGGAATGGCAGCCTTCTTCAAAGGGATCCAAGCCAGGGTCATATACCAGATGCCCTCTACCGCCATCGCCTGGTCAGTGTACGAGTTCTTCAAATACTTCCTGACCAAGCAGTAGGTGGATCACCCGGCTGGATCGGGGCCCTGTCGTCATGGAAATGGAAGCCGATGAGTGAGAAAAGGAAACTCTGACCTGAAGCCGTCGGAGCTGTTGAGGCAATAACTTTGGCCATTGTTGTGAGAAGTCACCGTGCTGGAGGTGTGGCAGAGCACAGCATTTGCTGAGTTACCATGACTTTGCACAAATGGAGGATACTGTTTGGATGAGTTCTCCTTCTTCTCCACTCCACAGACCTCACAACACTCCGGTCTCTCCCTTCCACGCGTGCTGACCACATAATGACGTTTTCTTGAATGATGTTCATCGTTCTAAATATTGGAACATTTGTATTTATTTTTGTTAGCTTTCCAAGTGTTTTATTTTAAAGATGTTTGTTTTGTTTTTCGGACTATTTATAAAGAACAATTTCACATTCCTCCATTCCACTCCACAGTGGAAAGTACATCAGCGCTTTCCAAGTGCCTCATACATACTAAATGCTTTATTTTTTTTCCCCATTCATCTTTTTCACCAGATTCTGCCTGAGGAAATGTTTCCAGTTATTTGACTTTTTATTTTATTTTTTTGTACCTGAACACAGTAAACTGTTTCCAACATTAAGTATAAGATACTATGTTTCCTCCTGAGAGACTCCTCCTCTCAGCATCGACATGCGTAGGCCGTAGCGGCCTGTTACATTATTTGCCTTGTGAAAGTGAAGTCCTCCAACACTCCTGAATCACGCACAATAGCCTGTTGCAGAGAGAAGGCAGCTTTTAAAAAATATGTATTCTAACAGATGAATATATTTTGAGGGCGACAATTTCTGAGAATCGACATTATGCAGGTCCACCGGTGGATCGAACACGGCCGTTACTTGACATGGCAACAACGTCTGTGTGATGTTTATATGTATCATAATGACCTTTTAAAGGTTGGAGATTGTATGTAAATTATTTTTCAGTGCGTAAGTTTTGCTGAAAAGTTAAAATGCAAATCATTCTTAAAAGACCGACTCGAGGGCCTTTTTGTTACCGTGAGACTGAGCCATGCAGGCGATGCCCTTTCTTTTATTTCCACTCGTCCTGTTGTGCTTACACGTTTCCTGTGTGCTCACTGCTCTCTCCAGCCTATTGTCTATTTTTGATACAGTAGTCAAGACATTCCTCCAGATATTGATGTAATCCAGCAGAGCAGGCAGATTTATTTGTTTTTAATTATGGAGGGTTTTTTTTTTTTCTTTCTAGCTCTGGAGAAGTTCACAGAGTTCGTCAGATTCCTGTGGAGTCAGGAAGCCGTGAGCAACAGATTCCTCTTGCGTTTACATTTGGTTAATTATTGATACCAAAGACGTATGTTGTGTCTCATACATCCTCCTTTGCATTATGATTCCGACACAGTTTCTCTCTTGATCTGTCACTTCTTCTTTCTCTCCATTTATGATGGGCAGAACTCAAATCTAAAGGCGCGTTTTTGAATCGCTCCTCTGAGCGTTTTCACTAATAACTCAAATATTTCATATAAAAGAATACTATTATGGAAAAGAAATTCAGTGGTCAGCAATTATTATTGATTAATTATTTCTTTTAGATGATACAAACAGTTCACATTGAATATAGTGACATGTGCAATATGGATTCCATATGGTTGGGTTAATCATAGTTACAGCACATTAGTCCTCATCGGTTTCCACTGACCAAAATCTCCCAAATGTAATCTTATGATAAACAAAATACATTGATTTCAGCTTTATTTAATTTGACTTGTAACCAATGCTTAAATTGTCCCTCGTTCTATTTATAGCCACGGCCCTAAAGTCATTATCCCACAGCCGTGTCCATGGGCTTGGAACCAGTGTTTGTAATTCAACATTATATCAAACACATCAGAGCTGCTGCTCTGTTTGTGGAGTCTCATGATGTAAATATTTGTATGCTATTTGCGCACAAAATGATCAAAATGGGAGCGAGGGGGTGGGCTGTGTTTTTGCTGAGTGCCATCGTAGAAGTTTTATCATGCAAATACAAAATGATTGTATAATGATGCTGCTACAGTTTGTAACACTGGAGCTGAAATAAACATGCAACCGAGGTATGCTGTGGTTTACGTTTGCTTCTAAAGGTGCAGTGTGCAAGATCTTTTCATTATGTGCAAACTTGATTTGGCTCTTTGATGTGAAATACTATGAGCTGGTCTCGGCGAGAATTGATCCATTGAATGACCTTTGTGTTTAATTGTTAACTGAAGGCTTTCATCTGCATGTTTGCACAAGATGTGAGGTGAAGAGTATTCAGCCGCAACAGTCACCACTAGATGGTACTAAAGCCCTGACACTGAGCCTCAAGTCATTTCCTGTTTCATTCATATTTCAACAGTCAAGGGTGTGACATGGTAAGTGGGCCTCGGACAAAACTTCTCTACGTGATTTATGCATTGTTTTGATAGTTTTACCTGTTTCTAGGTTCTAGTTTGAGGCTGAACATCCATGAGAAGGAAATGTTGAGGAATCACTTAGGGTCATATCACTTAGTTTGGAAGATTCTGTAGTAAACTAGACTCTCTGAATATCTAATACAAAAGGACACGGTGAGCAACACAACATAGGAGTTGTTACACAAGAGAGTCTCAGGTGGAGCTCATTAACAACTGATTGACTGAATCGGGGTGGAGAGAGAGAGAGAGAGAGAGAGAGAGTAATTAGAGCAGCTGGGGCCGATAGAACCTGTTCACATGTGTCAGTATACATTATATACATCACTGTTGGGAGAGTTGTAGCGATATCAAAGAAATGTGTGTATTGTGAAACATACCAGTGACGTTTTGCTGTACTATGTTCATTTAGAGTTTAGTTTGGAACAGTCCTTTAGTGTGTGTTCTGCAGGAGTCATACCTCTCCTGTAGAGGGAGCTCCAGTCTCATTTCAAGGCGAAGATGACGTCAACACAGACACTCGAGCTGATTCGAGCTTCACTCACTGTGCTGGACGGACCAGTCCTCAACGTATTTGTAACATAATGGAAGCCAATAATACTAATGATTATAATGATGGCAGCGATAAGAACAATACTCATGTCGTAATAACTTTAGTTCTTCAGATATATTAAAAAAGAACACTTAACTGATTGACACGGATTCTCCTATACTTTTCTATTGTGTTTACCTTTAATATATATTTTTGTCTCCAAATATAGGATATAATGTTTAACATGTGTCATAGAAACATATATTAAAATATTAATATCATAAATATTATAAAAATAAACAATAAATAAATAAAATAACTGATGTGGAACTGGTATATCCATTTGTCATTAAAGGTGCAGTGTGTAAGATTTCAGTCGTTTTTGACAAAACAATTACATACAGACATTTAATGAATTTTTAATCACCTAAATGTTTTATTTTTTTCATTACCCTTAAAAATTGAGCGGGTCCTCTCTACGGGGGCCGCCATGTTTTTACAGAGGCCCAGAGTGAACATACTAAACATCTTTTGAGTTGTAATGACACCTGAAGTTGACCACAGGTTCTCCTGCATGCAGTTCTACAACATGCAACTTCACCTCTAGATGTCACCAAATCGTACACACTGCACCTTTAAAAAAAAAAAAAAGAAAGGAAAATCCCTTTGAAAAAATGTGATATTACGTAATGCACAAACTCTGCACAAGCCTTTGTTGGAGGAATAGTTATCAAAAATTCAAAACTATAAACTATCAAACTTTAAATACGGACACAAAACACAGATACAAATAATTAGTAAACAACCGCAGAGCTATTCTGATGACTGGCTGGTTTGATCTCGAGTTGTCCCAGCCATCAGTCGTGACGCTGAAATGAATAAAATGAGATGGACTGAGACATGTTGTGAGTCTTCTGCCCAGCTGTTTACACGTCCCGTGTCTACCCCCCCCCCCCCGTGTGCTGATTAATGTGAATCTCCTTGTATTGAAACGCAGTGGCGGCAGAGCTCCATGCCTGAGGACACGTACACCTGCGCCTCGCCGTTGTTTGTCCCCGTTGTGTTTAGTTTCCGCCCTTGTCCGCCGGCAGGTTGTTTATCTGAGGCGCACAATGGCCGTCCTCCCTCAGCCCATGTGCTCCGTCCCCGTCCCCTCCTCCTCGTCCTATCGCCTCCATCTGCTGTAAACTGTCCTCTCTAAGTCTCTCATACCTCAGATAAACACGGTGGAAATGTCCTCTTGTCTCCCGCGTGTCCTCCCCTTCACTCTCACACAAAACACAATCAACGATAGCCATCGGCTCACGTCGGACGCGGCGTTGCCTGCGCCGACGGCAGAAAGAGAGGCGGCTGCTGCACCGCTCCGGCGACATGTGGGATCCAGTTACAAGTGAGCGAGGAAGTTTACCCTGCGAGAGACATCGGGGCCGTTTTAAACCTCCGTCTTATCAACTCGGCCAAATTTGTCAGAGAGTCACGGCATATTGCAAGCGCCCACAAAGGCCCTCTTTGTGGTCGGGCCCCGGCCCTCCACGCATCTGCCCCGAAGATCTGCTTGTTTTGGAAAGCGTCGTTGGCCACCGCCAAGACCACGGCCATCACGATCGTATATACCCCCCCCCCCCCCCCCCCCCCCCCCCCCCCCCCCCCCCCCCCCCCACACGTTACACCCCCCCCCCCCCCCCCGTCCTCCCCTCAAGAAGATAGGTTCCTCACTCAGACCCAGCATTGTGTTTATTGGTGTTTATTCAGGGATACCTGAGAGTCTGCAAGCACGGAGACATGGAGCAGCTCAAATCTGTGACCCTCGTTTCGAGGTGGGAGATAAAGACTCCTCTTCCCGCACTTCTCCCGGTTCACCCCCTCCAATCCAGCGAATACAGGCGGTGCGGAGTCGGACCCCCGGGCGGCAGGAAGACACGGCGGGTCTGACGGTCGCGCCGGAGGATCTCGAAGCCGCCGCGTTTGCCTCCGGCTCTGGGGGAAGCGCAGGTATTACGCCCCGACAAATACAATAATAATAGCTGTGCCATCCCTCCGCCCTTCGACGGGCTCCTTTATCTGATGAGCGGCTTCGTAATGCGGCCCGAGAGACTGCGAGAGATACTGTCAGCTTCTCAATGCCGTCAAAACAGATGCTATCTGCCCTCTTCATGTCTAATTACCTGTTTACTCCAACGAGCTGCCGTGAATGGTGCAGCTGCTGGTACTGTTGATAAAAGAGTCACTTCGCTCAGAGGAAACCCGGGAGAGTGGGACTGGTTTTTGGTTCTTTTAGTTTGTCACAGCGGCGTCATTGATCTTTGATGCTTTAAAAAAATTTTTTTTTTAATGCAAACCCCTTTCAAAAGCTTGCTGGCTTTGAAAACAATGGTATTTATTCATTTGACCATGGTTCGACATCTCTCTGTGGATTCATATCTTATCCATGGTATGTTTTTTTTTTAATCATTTTAGTCCATTTGAACTTCTTCTTGGTATCTCTCCTCAGATGCTGCCTTGTTGCTGCCCCACCCCCACCCCCCACCCCCTGACCCCTCATTCTCAGGGCCCGTGGCTCCAGTTGACAGTTTGTATTGTTTCTCAGTTACAGACCACTCAAGATAAATGCGCCCCCCCCGCCCCCGCCTTGTCAGTTTGGATTCAGGGGGCTTCTTGTTTGGGTGGAGGTGCGTCCTCAGTGTAGGTCCAGTTGCCCATGGGCACGTGTGCAGGATGACCTGATGATTGGTCAGATGTTGTTTTGTGACTAACTGTTTTTGAAACGTTTTTACTTATTCTTATTTATTGGTGCTTTGCTTTCTTTTGTGTGTACTTTGTATATAGCTACCTTCATAGGGTTATCGAGTTGGAAACAGATAGTTGGAAATGAAAACCTTACTTAAATTGAAGCAAAATCATTCGCTACGAAAAGTGTTTCCATGAACCTTTGAAAGTGATGCATCAATATCAATGCTACGTTAAAGTGGGTGTTGCATTTGATTATGGCTGAGCTTAAATTCATTACTCTTCTTTTACAGTTTGCGTCCGTGAATCTACAAAAGTACATCAGGCGACGTCAGATCACTGGTTTACTACTTTAAAAATAATGCCGTTGTTAGTTCGGTGATGATGAATTTCCAGACTATTAGAGGTCAAAGTTTTGTCAGCTCAAAGAAGAAAACCTGACACCTCAATTCAACACACACAATTTGATTGACATAACTCCTGTGGTTTACAACGATGTGTGAGCAGTGACTAATGCTGTGCATGTGAGATGTTTGAAAGTACAAACTTGCATAAATGTAAATACCTAAGAAGATCCCATCACAGGAACGTTTATGTGCAGACACACACGTGCCATCGTCCCAGAGAGAGAAATGTCATGTGCTCCCACAAAGTAGCACTACGTGTAACATGTAAGTGGGGCAGTTGTGGGGTTAGTGACTGTATCTGCTCCATCGCACGCTCCCATACTTCACTTGTCCGACTACAAACTTGCCCTTCTTAAATACGTAAAGCCTTAAATCCCGCAGGTCGTCTTATCAGCAGTGTTGTGAGTCAGCTCGGCGTGCCAGCCTGCAGGAGAGCGGTTATGTTATATATCACAACTCACAGGCCACATACCTGGAAAAGTTCAAAATGGCTGCGTGCAGGGAACCTGATTCTTAAAGGTCCAGTGTTGCGGAACCATTTTCTATTTCTACACTGTTCCTTTGAGTGTATGAATTATTGTTTCCTCCCTCTATTTGATCCCTTTGTGTTTCTGTCAGCGGCAGCTCCTCACTTGTGTTTCAGGCCTTGAATGGACAAACTGAACATCCTTTGAGTTTGAGTACTGAAGGCCACCATAGGTTCTGCGACCTACACGATTTGAAGGCAGGGCCGAGGTGAGGTGGATTTAGCTGCAATCTAAAAATAACTATCAGATGTCACCAAATCTGACACACTATACCTTTAATGACACAACAGTATAGATATCATTTTGATGTTCTTTTAGAATATAGGTACGTGCGAAGATTTGAACTGGATAAGTAGTTGACAGGATGATGTAAAAGCCTTTGAAAGCCGTTTGAAATGTGACATCATGATAATATTCCTGACATATTCAGACGCCAGTGAGCCTGAAGTAAACACACACACACACACACACACACACACACACACACCGGAGACCATCTGATTAGCAGAGGAGACACTGTCCTTAATTCGTTCAGCCATGGTTGATATCAACTCTGTATCTGAGACTTAAGCACATCCAGCGTGTGTCTCATACCTGCACATGCAGGTGGTGAAAACACTAAAAGGGTCAATGCAGCTGTCATGTGACATGGATTCAGTTCAGAGCCCTACGCTACTTTAACATGTTGGAGCACCTGAGGCGATATGCTCAAATTCAACCAGTTTAGACTCAACATTTCTAAACTACAGAAAAAGACAGGATTTCCTGTTTTCACTTCTTTTATTCGAGTTTTTTATGTGTTAAGCCTCAGAAACGTAGCATCTTAAAGCAGCGGTTCCAGCTTCATCTCCATAACGGAGCCACGTGACACAGGTTGTTACTGATACTTCAGATGCTCCCGTTGTGATGGAACAAACTCGGTACAATGTACATTTGACGGTTTATTGCTGATTTGAAAAGACTTTGACAACAATAGGTGAATATAGAAATAAGAGTGATTCGTGTGCATTTCTGTCTTTTCACTAAAATGGCAATGCAACAATATGAAACAGTACAGAACAGCACAAAGTAAGTAAGTAAAATGTCATCAATTTTCCGTTCATTTGTTGCTATGTTTATTGATAGTTTTCATATGTGTGTGTGTGTGTGTGCGCGCACGCGTGTGTGTGTGTGTTTAACATCATTTTGTATCCAGTATATTGTGGGTGGCTTCTGTCTTTGTTCAACAAACAGGTTTTGTTAATCTCTATCACTTCCATGAGATGAGCTATGTGATGCGTTCAAGACCTCGTGCCACAGAGGGTTGGGAAAAGAATGCAATTGAAACCACGTACAGTCACTATCCAGTCATGTGGATGATGTGAAGTTGACATAGTTGTTGTTTTCCCACTGAATATTATGTCTTGTATTCTCCCTCTAATCCCTAGAAGAGAGGAGAGCAGGTTTATCGTCACATGATCATGTCTGACGAGGAATCAGGTCTCATTCTGTCTCACTCACTATCGCCTTCATCTCCAGCAGCCACAATCTCTCCCCACTGCAACTGTGCACTGATACTTTACTGATGTTCCTGTACTATCACAACACTATGAACACGACTTCAGTGAGAAACAATAGATCCGAATTATTTGATGCAGTTTCTTTCATACGTTTTCATTTAAAGGTGCAGTCTGTAAGATTTGGGTGATATTATTTCCATTTCAACAGGCTAATTCCATTATTAATATGAAAAAAAGTTTACTGATGTTTTCTGATTGTATAATCACATGGTGGGTTAGTTAGTGTTGTTTTCATCGCCCCTTATATTCACATCAGGCGAAGATCCTCTCTGCTGAGGGTGCCGTGTCCCACGATGGACAAACTTTACATGTTTTAATGAAGGAAAAAATTAAGCGATGATGTATTTTAACCTATAGCATTTGTATTTGTGCAGTCATTCAGTTTTACAAAAACAACTGCATGGGTTTTGAAACGCTTAACAGAACACACTTAACAGAAAACACGCTTTTAATTCTCATTTTTGCATTTTTAAAAACTCTACCTGATTTATTTTCTGTACATTTCAAAGCAGATCATATACACCAGCATGAACCTACGAATTATCATTTGATGGCACACGTGAACTCCCTGATCACAAGGTTTGTCGTGCAAAAACCACATCGTGCTCATATATACACGCGTTTACTCAAACTATTCTCAAAAAGGAGAGGTTCCGCGAAGGTGAAGCCATCGCGTGACTCTGAGTCACACGATGACGAAACTTAAATATACCGCGAAGCACACAGGTTTAAACATGACAGTGTCTCTGTCACCACAGCGCCGGGGCCCACGAGGGGCCCCTGTAGTCCCACAGGTAGGGTCTGTACTGATAGGCTTTGCAGAAGGAGCTGATCAGCGACGAGCGCACCAAGTCCTCCCTCAGGCCCTGCAGAGCCTCCGCTTTGTACACGTCCTTACACAGCTCCGCCGTCTGCTGCCTCCGCTTGGTTTTGTACCTGCGGTTCTGGAACCAGATCTTCACTTGGGTCTCGGTGAGCCTCAGGGCGCCGGCCAGGTGAGCCCGCTCGGGGGCCGACAGGTACTTCTGGTGGTTGAACTTCTTCTCCAGCTCCAGCACCTGGAGGTGTGTGAAGGCGGCCCGGGAGCGCCTCTGCTTCCCCGGGGAGGACAGGGGACTGCTGGAGTCTGGCGGGCTGGGACAGGAGGTGTCCAGAGAACCTTGGGGACAGAGATGATGAAGGGTTATTAATTGTTATTATTGTTTAATTTGCATATTAGGTTCATGATGAAATGCTGGGAAACCACCATCATTCATCAACACTTGTATTGTTCACCTTCACCAGAGCTTCACCGTTTTCACCTCTTTTTCTCATGTATAACAAGAAATGCATTGGTTTAATATGCAAGAGTGTGTGTGTGTATGTGTGTGTGTGTGTGTGTGTGTGTGTGTGTGTGTGTGTGTGTGTTTGTGTGTGTGTGTGTGTGTGTTTGTGTTTGCTCACCTGTGTCTTCTACCGCTGTTGTCTCCTTAGTCTCCTTCAACCTCTCAGACTTGTCCCACTGTCTGTCTTCAGCGTTCAGCCTCACACTGTCTCTGACAGACAGGATGTCCTCGATGAGGAAGGACGTCCGAGGTTTGAAACGCGCGTCCATGTCTGTGTGTGTGTCCACAGACCTGAGGCCTGTCAGAGCCAGAGGGCTGCAGATGCAGGGGAGGGAGACGTGGGCAAGGGTGAGTGTGTCCTCACACACTCACACCGGCTGAATTTATGCAGGAGCAGAGGCGGGATCACACACACACACACACACACACACACACACACAACACACACACATGCGCGCTCACAGTGAAGAAGGCGGGACATGAGGGTAACTATGTACACTATGTACTTAGTCACCAGCTATTACTTTTTGCCAGGTCTGAATTATACTTTGTGGTCCTTGCTTTTAATTGTCAAGAACTTTGTTGGTGATGTAATCCATGTAAAACTATTACATGTGTTATGAAGTCAGGTTGGAGAAGAGCCCATATGTTCAATAGTGTTGGGTTCTATGTGTGGTCCTGTAGATTGTAGCCTAGCAACCGAACTTAAATACGCTCAAATGAGAATTATTATTTACAATTTCAGAAGATATTACAATTTAAATGAGTTTTTGATCTTGTGGTATCTACTGGGGCAGCCTCCAGTTATTATTATTGTTATTGTTATTGTTATTGTTATTGTTATTGTTATTGTTATTGTTCTTGTTCTTGTTCTTGTTATTATTATTATTAGTATTGTCATCATTATCATTAGTATTAGTATTATTATTATTGTTGTTGTGGTTGTAATTGTTATTATTATCATTATTGTTATCATTATTATCATCATCATCATCATCATCATCATCATCATGAAGGTGGTTAGTCCATTCTGGGCTTCTGTAGAAACATGGTGGTGCAACATGGTCGCCTCCAGAGGACCTGATGCAAATATGACAACAATCTGTTCTAACAGGCTGATTATACAACCGTGTAAAAATGACTTTGATTATTGTTGTATAGTATACATAAAAAAATTACAATTACAAAAAAATACACACTAGACCTTTAAAAAAAACTTTTTAATAACGTTTTTTTTTCTTTCTATAGTTGGAATGTGTTGGTGTTCCACGGTCACGTGGATCTGTGTGACACGGCTCCTTCAGTTGAGGCCGGTGTCCTGGGTGTCTGCAGCTGCAGGGCGACGCTTCTGTCTGCAGAGGTGGGTGGTCACACACACACACACACACACACACACACACACACTCACACACACAGCAGCTCTAATGAGTTTGACACATTTGGTCTCACAGTCTCCAACAACGGACACAGTCATTGTGTCGTTGTTGTTCTCTGCCGCTTCTGCCTGACCTTTGTGCACAGACTCACACATTTCCTCGCAGTGTCCCAGCTCCTCTGGGACTTCATGCCTCATTTGGACGCATGTATGACAAACATGGTCCTCCGCGTGGCCCCTGGCCCCTGTGACTCCGGGACCACACCGTCAGATTAATGACACTTTGTTTTAATTTGGAACTTTCAGTGGTGCACGGGCACAGATGTGACGTTTAGCGTGTTCTGTCCCGTGTTTGTATAAAACTCCACTGAGATTCCTCTCGGTCATTAGCTGCTTGTCTTGTCAACAGAGTCTTTAGATCATCGTTGTGATATGATTCACCTTGAATTCTTTGTCTGCTGAGGTACAGGCGGTTTGAAGTGAAAGCTCACACAACTTTTATCCCTTTGTCTAGACACAGGTTTTCTTTCCGTTTTCAGAGCCGTGACGTATTTTGTAAGGTCACATGGTCACGCAGGGAATAATCACATACTGTTTATTCCATTAAAGCAGTCATGTTAAACATAAGGCCCCCACGGCAAAACAGGCCCACCAAGGGGTCCAGTCTGGCCCGTGAGAGAATGTGAAAATGATCCACTGCAGCCCAGAGGAGAGAGTGGTGATATTCTGACAGGGAGGTTAAGGGTTTGATTCCCATTTCCCACTCTGCATGCTGAAGTGTCCCTGAAAATACCACAATACCCAAATTGCCTTGTTGTTATAGACAGTGGTGCTGAACACTGATGCACTGTATGAGTATGTGTGTGACTGGGTGGAATTCACTGCATAGAAATTCATCAGTGATGGTCTTTAATCAAGGGCCAGAGAAGGGGCCACTTAGGGGTCAATTCTATTTCCTATAAGTGCTATTCATTCATTCATTCATTCATTCATTCATTCATACGTTGTTTACTGTCAGCTTCATTTATTTGATTTTCATTATATATCATAATAACAAAAATATTTTGTAAATTGTTTCTTAGTTAAGGAAATGTGTCCCCCACCCCCACCCCGGCCCTCCTCTGTCTCCGCCCCTGTGTCCTCTGCCCATATCGGGGGCCATTGTGGGTCTGTGTTGTGCAGTGTGTGGATGTCATTCCTCTGTTGCAATGCTCCACACACTGCACGCTCTGATCCTCCTCCGCCTTTATGCCGCAACAATCGCTCATCATGAAAACTATGACTATGTCTCGAAACGCGACAGCTGCTGTTAAAAGAGTCGAGCACCAGACATGACATAGAGCGACCTTTGACCTTTGAGCGTTTGTCTTCCCGCGGCAGGTAGTAAGTGCGGTGACAGTCGCCGCTGCCATCAATCTCCCGCCGACGTTTCCTGTGTCTGGTAACAGTAGATTTATCTGCTCGACATCGCCACCATGTTGTGTCGAATCCCACACCTGGGGCTGTTGCACAGCTCCCTCCGTCTATGTCTCCGCATGACATAAGAAAATATGTCATCGGGCCAGACGGGTAGGTTCACAGACCAACATTTCACGGCAACAATTAGTTTTTACGGCGCGGATGAAGTGATGAGGGAGTTTCTGGCCGGCAGCCGCAAACACACAATGAGCGGTTTCCTCACAGATGTGGTTTGAAGAGAGGAGAGATAGTTGCCGCTTCAGACCTTTATCTTTCACGGATGGTTTCATCTTTGGAGTTCGGAATCAACGGTCTCTTCTGCGGATTCCATCAGTCGCACAGAGAAAACACTGATCCGGGATTTGTAAACACCAGATTATCGGAGAGACGTTTAGAAGATGTCCGTCTGGTCTTTTTTTATTTTTATTTTGTAAAGTTGACGTAATGGATGAGTTCAGAAAATGTCCGGACTCACGTCATCCTCTCTTCATACTGACCCTCATTCAAAGTGAATCATAACAGTGTAATCAGGAACTTTTATTCTCTCTCTCTCTCTCAGAGCCCATCTCTCTCTCTCTCTCTCTCTCTCTCTCTCTCTCTCTCTCTCTCTCTCTCTCTCTCTCCCCCTCTCCCTCTCCCCCCCTCTCCCTCTCCTCCCCTCTCTCAACAACAGGAAACTTGCCATTCCACATTTCTCACCTCTCATCAGCCCACTCTGGAATCCATTAGCACCTCAATGTCCTTTTCCTTTTGTTACCATCATGTTGGAATATCAACAACACAGACATCAGTACACGATCACAGTGGAGAAGCTCCGAGATGTTAAACCATGTCACAGTAGATGTCGGATGGCCGTCATTTTCCCTCTGATCATGACCCAACCTTTCAAACCAGGGGTGTCAAGCATTTGGCCCGTGGGCCAAACCCGGCCCACCAGAGAGTCTAACCTGGCCTGCGAGATGACTTGGCAGACACTGAAAACACAAATTGCAAATTTTCAATAAAAGTAACTGCTATTTAGAATTTGGCCCCTGAATTAAAATGAGTTTTTACACCTCCGTTTTGAAGCCTAAAGTTATAGCGCGTAGAACTTCCCTTCATAACAATGTGTGTGGACTCATACGAGTAATCCCTCACAGGCATCTTCATGCCTGGGTGTTCATTTGCAGAGATGCTTAGTTATTGTTTTACTGTGCATGGGACATTTCTGTCGTGCGTTATTTTTGCAAACTCTCCAGCCAGTGCGTCATAAACGGGTGGCGGTTTGGCATGGACCCCAAGCAACAATAGTTAGTCCCACTGGTGTTGTTTGGCGGGAAGGGGTGGTTGGGCGGGGGGGGGGTGGGGGGGGGGGGGGGGGGGGGCGCTTGACTGATCTTGCACACAACACCTTTAAAAGTCGCTGTAATAGTGCCATAAAGCAAACATAACATTTCTGCATACACCCGTCAGAACAGGTAGATATGCGCCCATGAGTCCATGGCACAGACTTGGTTTGGCTGCACGAGGTCACACATCATCATGACCTCTGGTTATGAAGTGAGAACCCCCACCGATACACACATTTCTATCTTTGCCGCAAAATGAGGACACGCGTCCGAGAGAGAGAGAGAGAGAGAGAGAGAGAGAGAGAGAGAGAGAGAGAGAGAGAGAGAGAGAGAGAGAGAGAGAGATCACTTGGTCATGTTGTGAGAACAAGCTGACAGAGGTGGAGTTAGACAAACATCTTCATTGTACATCACTGCCCCCTACTGGAGCGGGACTAACGTATTGGGGTTGCCAGGTTGTACACTCGTGCACCGGAATGAGTGTTCAACCTGCTCCGTAGTTCAACCATAATCCCTATTAATCGATCCAATCTGGACATTCCAGCTTTGAACAGTGACGTTAGAACTGAAGAGGACCTTCTCGAATCCCGATCCAAGCTGAGTGGATCCTCCACCGCCTCGTGCGTCTGAGCCAACCGTCTCATTAGACCGCTTCATCTCAATGACTCCGCCCCCTCACTTATACAACCCTAACCCTCTATAGTCACAGATTGACTCTGTAAACCAACAGTATGTCCCCATACATCCCTAAAGATATGGAATCCCCTGAGGATTAACTAAATGCTTAACATAACCGTATCATTTATTTATTGATTGATTGGTTTAGTCAAGAATCACAGGATGATTGCCATACTGATATCCATGTCAACCAGGAACTAGAATTATAGTGGAGATAAAATAATTTACTAGAAACACACACACGCACACACACACACACACACACAGACACACATACACACACACACACACACACACACACACACACACACTCACACACACAGATATTATCTGATCCAACCAAGGGTCCCTGGTCTCCTCTGTGTCTGCAGCTTCTCTCTTATCTGAGCTTAGATGCTCCTGCAGATCTTCTCTCCCCCCAGAGGTGTTTCTCCTCCTCAGGCCCTGAATGCAGCTCTGAGTCCATGTCCATTAACTGACACACACACACACACACACACACACACACACACACACACTCACACACCCATTCATGCTGTATTCATTTACCTATTCATTTAGTTGAATCCCACAGCGTATTTCAGTATTTCAAGCTGTAGATGTAATGTTGAGTACCTGGGCCATGAAGGAGAGGAAACTGACACAAAGAGTTTTTTTTGTTTTTCTTCTTTTTTCAGTGCAAGTAAATCGAGTGTGTTATCAGTGGCTGATGGATGAGTGAGTGACAGGTCAGACTGGAAGTGTTTCCAGTTTGATTGAGAGCTAGAAGAAGTTAAAGAGCCACCCTGTCTGCGGGTTTGTTTACCAAGCAAAGCTCCGGGACGGGACAGGCCTTATCAGCGGATTTGTGAATGGGACAATGATGAGCTCAGTTTGATAGAGGAGCACAGCTCAGGTCAGATGTCACGACGTCCATTAGCTTTTTGATGGTCGTCTTTGATAAAGGAAAGCTGCTGGGCCAATTAGACGCTAAGGGGTTTCACATCAGGTCGGTGGCATCTCATTAGGAACATTAACATATTTAATTAGAGGTAATGAAGGTGTGTGGTTCAATGGGGCCAGATCATTAACGTCACAATGATTCAGTGTTTAAGTAAAACTTGGTGTCAATAGTTAGCGTGGCAGATTATTGTGAATATTATTCTTTATCTAAGCTTTCTTCCCATACACAAACTCACATTGTCGACACAATATACTACATAATATAATGAATTAAAATACATTTTGTTGAATTGTTATTGACAAAAAAGTTCTCGTGGAAATTATTTGTATTGATCTGATGAGAATTTATTAGAAAACAATGCATCGAAAACATCGACTTTAAAATATATAAGAGGGAGTGACAGAGAATAATTAAATACACAAAAGGAATGTTAAAATTGTATGTTTAAATATTTCATATACGTATATAAAGAAACAAGGAAATATTAGCACACACAAACACTGTGTGTGTCGATTTGAACATTGAAATAATGCAACCTCTGACAGAGAAGGGACTAAAAACCGATTGATGAAACATTCTCACCACTCAGCAGAATTTCAAATTGAACCCAGACTTTTACAAAAATGCGAAAACCGGCCCATATTTACAGTTCACTACAAAATATACAGTAGAAATATTTAACTCTGAGGTACCACAGAGTCACCAGCCCCTCAGTCCCTGCAGTGACGTCTGGAAGTGTCCGTGGCTGAAGGGCCCCTCCGTGGCCCCTGTGAGCTCCAGCAGCTGGTTGTTGGTGATGTGCGCAGCAGGCCCGTGGTACGTGTACACGCTGCTGTTTGAAAACACCGGGTTGTAGTGTCCAAAGTTCACGCTGTACGGGGCCGAGTGTGAGCCCGCTCCGCACAGCTTCCCATCCCGCACCAGCACCGGCACCGCCACCCTCCGGGGCCCCGCCGCCGGAAAGCCCGCCAGCTCCAGGGACTTGTCCTGCCTCTGCCGTTTACACTTGTACCGGCGGTTCTGGAACCAGATCTTCACCTGCGTGGAGGTGAGTTTGAGCACGTGGGCCAGGTGCTCTCTCTCCGGGGCGGACAGGTAGCGCTGCTGCCGGAAGCGTCTCTCCAGCTCGGACACCTGCGACTGGGTGAAGAGGACCCGCGGCTTCCGGCGCAGCTTGGCCCGGCGCTGCTGCTCCTGCTGCGGCTGCGAGTCCCTGGAACAGTCCGGTGAACTGTCCACGCCGCTGGAGCCTGCAGGAGACAGTGGTGAGTCAACACTAAAACTTTGACCTATTTAAACAAACATAAACAACATCTAATTATTTTGGCATTAAATCGTGACAATTCTGGAGCTTAATAAAAAAAAAAAGAATATATATGTGTGTATATATATTTATGGAGTTGGATAATAAATAATATATTTTAATAGATATAATCTGATTGGTTATACTTATTGGACATCATTCATTGCTATGATTCATTGGTGCAAAATCAAGTGTAGTGGAGGTTGTAATAACAGTTGCGATGGTAGATTTTATTATCATTATTTCTGTTTAGTTTTGATCTATTACCATGAAAATCAGACTAGACATAACAGATAATTATAATTATTCTAAGAATGTATTTAGAATAAAATTAAATACAATTTAATAAAATATGGTGAAAATGTAAAATTATTATAGGTTGAAAGAATTTCAATTTCTGTCAAATTGAAATTGGAGTTTTCAACTCCATGGATCGATTTATGAATAACTATATAAAAACAAAATATGTGATTAAAATAAATTGATATTTGCCCACCTTAAATTTTGTTTTGGTATCATCCGGTCATCTGGATTTTTTTTTAAATATTGTGTTCAAACAATTTGAAATTAAATGTTGCCAGTATTATCAACAACAACAAAAATCCTCAGTGTTCTTGCACATGTGTGTATTAATGTCTGTTTGCCGACTACACGTCATAAACACGCCTGCCTCTCCATGTTGTGCTGCCACAATCTAACAGTGATATTTACTTTTCTTTTCATTTAAACAGTGAAAAGGAAAATGGTTTGAGGTCAGAGGCCAAACATGACTCATCCCTCAGCTCAGCCACCTTCAGGCCTCAGAGCTCGTGGCCTCTAACTCCACTCAAACACCCACAAGTAACATATTAACACATCATCTGTACTGTGTCTTCATGGAACTCAAACACCACAGGTCACATGTCTCACCCTGCTCATTCATGTCATCATCCTCCGCTGCTGAGCTCTTCTCCTGCAGCTCTGGACTGTCTCTGCTGCTCGATGCCGCTGTGGTGTGCATGTGCTGCTGGTGATGCACAGGAGGAAGAGGAGAAGGAGGAGGATGATGATGATGCATCGGAACAACTTGGTCCATCACCAGATAGTCACTCTCAAAGTCTCTGTGCTGCTCCAGCCTGAGGATGTCCTCCACAGAGAAGGGAGTGGAGGTGGAAGTGGAGCTGGGATGCATCCTGGCCCCCTCTGACTGTTGGATGGAGATCAGGCTGCACCTCTCTCTCTCTCTCTCTCTCTCTCTCTCTCTCTCTCTGACTGACTGATGGGTGAAGGCCTGGGAAGATTTTTAAATGAGACAGAGGTATGGATGAGGGGAAGACATAGATCTGTCACCTCTCTCTCTCTCTCTCTGTCTGTCTGTCTGTCTGTCTGTCTGTCTGTCTGTCTGTCTGTCTGTCTCTCTCTCTCTCTCTCTCTCTCTCTCTCTCTCTCTCTCTCTCTCTCTGTGACACACTGGTCCCTGGCAGTCTGTGCACACTTGTCCTGCAGCTGCTTGTCTTCTCACCTTACAGGAACTCCTCTCATCATGTCCACCCCTTTCTGTCTGGGAGGAGGGATAATTAAAAAGATCAATTAACAGATAAGATCTCTCTCCGGTGCACTAACCAGTCTTGGTGTTAAGCTTTGGCCCAATTCATGTGTTTCATTGGAGAGAATGGGGGTTTGGGAAAAAAAGTTTCCACCTCCACTTCTTCTTCAACTGAGACATGTACCAATCAGCTGAGTTGGATTATAATGAATTCTGATTTTGTTGAGACAAGTAAATATTTTCCATTATAATCAGCTGTTTTAAAGGTGCTGTGTGTACGATTTGGTGACCTCTAGAGGTAAAGTTGCATGTTGTATCCATCACCTCACCCTCACCCTTCTGAACATGCAGGAGAACCTATGTTAGACTTCAGTTGTCATTAAAACTCAGCCTCCA
>JAFBJT010107900.1:219045-233455 GCA_016785325.1 Chascanopsetta lugubris | reverse complement strand
AACCGACGCAAAACTTTGAAAGATGAATATTCATGACAACGATAATGAATCAGATAAATATGACTTGAAGAAAAAGACATTTTGGTTCAACAACTGTTTGAAATAATAATAATAAAATGGTTTTGTTCTTATTTCTCTTCATTATGAGGATACCACTGAAACGGATCTGGTTTGGACTGGATCCAAGGGATGATGTCATTGATCCCGCTGGTAAATGGGTCAAGTGCATCACTGTGGCTGAACTGTTCTGAGGCCACTTCATGAAATCTTATCTTATCTTAAAAAGGAGCCCGCAGAGGGAGAATGGCACGTTAATGTACTAGGAACAAAACTGAACATGTGGATTAAGTCAACAAAGATAAAGATAAATAAAAGACATGTAAATAAGCATGGAGACAAAATGTCCTTCGACACCATATCTTCCCACTTATCATATTCTATAAAGATATGTCTCTGTCTCTGTACAGTCACAAATCAACAAATCATACATTAAGGGGATTGAACACTATAGTAACTATACTTACTTTATACATCACATCCAAACCAATGAAAGTCATTTCACCTGACTCTTATAGACTGAACTTACAAGTATAATCAAGTGAGGTGTTGTTTACTTTATCTCACAAAGTATAATA
Organism: Chascanopsetta lugubris; assembly: GCA_016785325.1. Taxonomy (NCBI): domain Eukaryota; kingdom Metazoa; phylum Chordata; class Actinopteri; order Pleuronectiformes; family Bothidae; genus Chascanopsetta; species Chascanopsetta lugubris. The sequence continues at coordinate 232,820 of JAFBJT010107900.1, read as the reverse complement.
CTGAATGGAATATTCCTAAAGGCTTAGGTTGGAGATTTTAGGGCTGAATTTCACCTTAAAAGTCACATTCTCGATCAAAACATCACAGGCGTTGATGATATGGGTCATGATCAGCTCACTAGTGCCAATAATCAATGGAATGATCTACAACTGTGCTTCATCATACTTCCAAAGATACACAGCGACATTTGTAGCATTACTACAATAGATGTTTGTTTCACGTAACACACGATGACAGGCTTGGATCGAGATGTAAAAACAAGCTTTTAATTTGTAGGCCCTCGGATACTTTACGGAAACGCTAACTTAGAGGCTCAATATTTAACTGTTTTAAAATTGTATCTTATAAATCTAACAGAGTAGTGCTATTGTTTACAGTGTATTTTGGGGATACTTTACTTTCAAAGTGCCTTTTCTCTCTGTCAGTGTTGTTTACAGTGATCAGCTGACAGGTGCCAATATCAACTCAAGTAATTGCAAATTAACTTAGACATTAGTTTCAAATATCCCACCTTTATGTTAATAAAGTAAAACTACATTGAAGTGCACACATTTAACACTTTCTGCACGCCTGGCTCAGGATGTAAACAGAGGCTTTTATTGTCTAGGCTGATACCGGAAGTGGGCTCGAGCCGCTGCGTTAGCTGCACAGCGGTGTGTTCGGCTGTTTTTAGGCCTCGGTGAAAACAAATAAGCACAAAGTTTAAAAGGGTTAAAAACACAAACGAGCTTCCGCCGCATACGCGAAACGCGCGCGGTCAGTCTGACGCACAAGTGACGGCGCGCGGCGGCGCCGTGTTTCACTTCACTTTGGGAACCGTTAACGTTCGTCCGTCATTCAGCCGCCGCGGTAACGACGCCGTCAACACAAACACACTCACACACACACACACACACCGGGGCCACACACACACACACACACACCGGAGCCTGCTCACCTTCTCTGTCCGCTCTCCGGTTCCTCCTGCTCGGTCACATCGCTGCCGGTGTTTCCTCCCGGGACGAAGCGGAGCTGGGACTGTCCATGGTCCCGTAACCAGGAAGTCCGGAGCACTTCTCAAACTCTGCGTGTGCGCGCGCGCGTGCACGTGCCTGTGCCAGTGTGTGTGCGCGTGTGTGTGTGGTGGGGATCCAGGCAGGTAGACACAGCGCCCCCCACCGGCCTCTGCTCATACGTCACCTGTAGTGGCAGTAGTAGTTGTAGTAGTGTGAAATATATTTCAAAATAAAATCTTTTAAAATATTTACATGTCACCATGGATACTCAACGTGTTTGTTATGCTAATTATCATTTAAAAACACCTATAAAATTATTTAACTTGCGGTCGTTTACGACTGAATGTCTAGAGACGGAAACAAACATCTCAATTATCGCCATTAAAGATTCTGGGGGGATTTAAGTGTGTGTGTGTGTGTGTGTGTGTGTGTGTGTGTGTGTGTGTGTGTGTGTGTGTGTGTGTGTGTGTGTGTGTGTGTGTGTATGTGTGTGTGTGTGGTGACCTATAATATATTGTTTGCTACTGCCAAATGAAGTAATCAATGAATGCATTCATTGATTAGTCAATAATGAGTAGAGGAAAATGTGTATGTATAAATCAGCAGATACATTTGTCACATAATACCGAGTATAAGTATTGATATATCTTTAGCTCTGACATTATTTGTACATTTAATTTATTTTGATTCCGTATTTTATTATTTTCGTTTAAATATTTGTTTATTTTTTATCTTTTGACAGCGTCCAAATCTGGGTAGTTGTTTACTTTACCTCCTCCGAGGATCAAAAATGACCAGCATTTAGCTCCTCCTCTTTTCAATTATATACAAACATAGTAAACATATTCTAAGTAACTTTTAAGGAAGGAATGATCTTAGAATTTCTCCAAATTTAAAAAGAAAAAGTAACTCCAGATGTAAAAAGTACAATCCACACATCTGCATATCCTGACCTTCTGTGAGCTCACACTGCCCCCTACAGGCAGGAGGTAACACGTGTGTGTGTGTGTGTGTGTGTGTGTGCGTGTGTGATGTGCATCTTTTATCCTGAGGTCAGAATAAGGTCAACTGTCTGGAGCAAACTGCACATGCTTATTAATACCAGTCCCTTAAACTGATTAAATATCCATTAAATATTATTTAAGAATCAAAGGAAACTGGGGGGAACACCTGATAATGATAAACAAGTCAAATAGTTTTAGTGTAGCAGAAGTAAACAAACCCCTTAAAATGGCTTAAAAATTAACTTAAAGAGAGGTTTGTTAAGGTAAAGATTCAACCTTTGCTCTCAAACGTGTAACCTAATGAGTTTTTTTCAAAGGACCTTACCGGAAGTTCGTGTCAATACTGCATCCGGTTTGAAACTGTTTACATTGTGAATGAGCCTCTGTGTGTTCGAATTGTCAGATTTAACGGGACGAAAATAAAGAGGTAACGTCTTTGTTCTCGTGAGGTTTGATCTCATGTTGTTTGTTTTCCTTAACAACAAAGTCAAGGTTTATATTTTACTTTAGTTTTTAGACGCTTGCGAGCGACACAAGTGGGGAAATTGCCTCGGTCTCACCGAACCCCGCTCAACAATCGATAAATATAAGACTTCTTGGTTTCCCACAGAAACTATTAAGAATTGAACGCGAATGTAAGACTCGATTTAGATTCTCTATGACCTCACCTACTCATCGGCTTTAGTTTTAGACCGAAAACATTTTAGGAACTAAACGTTATATGTGACACCAGTTGCAGCAACCTGTTGAATTGATAGAGGACCTACAGATGTGGGCGGGACATCAGAGGTGTCAATTATATCGCTTCCCCCTGTCCGTCAAAGTGGCTCAGTGGGTACAGTAGGTCGCTCATACAACGTAGAGTTACTGCTTCGAATCCCCTTTAGGACTTTAAATAGTAATATTGATGCTGTCGTCATTATTTGGCCCAACGATTGCATTATCTAACTATGGATGTTTTGGTATTTCACGCTCGCCACGTGCATCTAGATTTTATTTCATGCCATTTTTATATATTTTAATATTTGTTGATATTGATATATTTTTTAAAACACGCCCCCACCGTCCATCAATGACTCATGCATCCTACCTTTGTAGTATAAAGGAGTGTGAGTGTGTGTGTGTGCGCGCGCTCTGGTCAGGTACCAGGCAGTGGCGCCACAGACCTGCACCACTTCAGCGTGTTGTCAGCGGGCGTCACGGCCCGTTTGTTCCTCTAATACGTCACGTGACCGTGTTGAGGGGGCGGGGCTCCGGCTTTGCCCCCTCGCTTCCACCACTGTTGATTTCACGGCCTATTAAGCTGCTGATTGTGGCGCTGCTGCTTGCAACAGATTCTACATCCGTTCCACCTTAGAGCCACTGACACACACACACACACACACACACACACACACACACAGTGGAGTGAAATGAGGACAACACAGTCACAAAGTCACATGACCCTCACCAAGTGTATAGAAATCATTTTAAAGGTAAGACGGTGTTTAGTTTTGTCCATTCTGGGCTACTGTAAAAACATGGCGGTGCAAAATGGCGCCCTCTAGTGGAGAGAACCTGCTCCTAGTGCAAATTTAAAGGGCTCATTCTAGAGTCATGATAATATTTTCATATAAAAATCGGTATATTTTTTGTACATTCCATTCATATACTTAAATTGTACACACTTGACCTTTAATCATAATATATAGCCGTATACGACGGTAAGACAGACTGTTACTCATGTTGCCATGACAACAATGTTTTGTATTCTTGTACAATAGTATACTACACTATAATATTATACAGTATAATTGTGAGATAGTAGGCTGTATGGAGATTAGTGTTGGGTCTATAGTCTGTAACCAAAATCCTTCAACGCCCCCTACTGGTGACTTCTATGTACTCAACTACACAGTGAGTGCATGGGCAAGATAGATCAAATAAAATACGACAGAATACAATATAAGATAATATTGTTAAGTATAACAACATTAATTGCCCTATGATTATGAAACATACGCTTTTGGAAATACTATTCCATGGCTCCAGCTGCATGTTGTTTTGCGGCCCACCACAAGATGGCAGCCTCATACCACACATCTCTACCTGCAGTCAGCCTGAGGTTCCTCCTCTGAATGTTCAAGATGATTTTACATTATTCCGCTGCTTTGCCAACGTAGGACGGAGTGAATATTCAGAGTGACAATGAGGGAGTGACTCACCTCATCTCGTCAAAGGGCCGAGAGAGAGAGAGAGAGAGAGAGAGGGAGAAACATGGAGGAGGAAACTCTCTGCAGCCTCCCTTTGATCACCACTATGATTTAATTACCTGCATGGACCCACAGAGAGAGAGAGAGAGAGAGAGAGAGAGAGAGAGAGAGAGAGAGAGAGAGAGACTCCCCGTGGATTCAGCAGAGGAAAAGTTTGGCTCCTTCAAAGTAAGAGTCAATGTAGACAATAAATATTACAACAATATGGAGTACTGAGGAGGCCTGAGTAGTTCTACCCTAATCAAAACTTTGATATAAGTATTCTATTGTCTATCTCTGAACCACCATGTTTTTTACAGTAGCCCTGAAAGGACACATTTAAATGGTGTATTTGTATATAAAGTACTTAAACTACTTCCTAGTATGTTTGCAGTCACCCAAACGTTCATACTGTGCATCTCTTTGCAGTACTTTTTAAAAATATATTACATGGGACAAGGTGGGATTTAAAATCTTACCTGAAGACACTTCAGCATGCAGAGTGGGGGTGGAAGGCAGGAATCGAACCCCCGGTCCTCTGGTCTGAGTGCAGCTCTTCTTGCGTCGAAAGCCACAGCTGCACCCATATAACCACTTTGAGTTTTATTAAAACACGAGTGGCGCCATCTTTTTTTTTAATGTTTGAAATGTCACTATGAATCGCATTGGAGGACACTTTTACACGAATAAACCCCACCACCAGGTGTCACTCAATCCTACACACTGCACCTTTAAATCCTTCACCTGTGTTTCCTCGACACATCCTCTCGAATCGTGAGCTTACCTTTAATCCTGATGCCATTCAGGAAACAGCTGATGTATCACTCATCACCATTTCCTGTCAAATACATTGTAATGATTACTTTAATCAATACGTTAGCCCCGCCCCCTTTCCCAACTGGCTGCTGTCATATTCTAAAAGTTGACTCTTGGGGAGTGAGTGAAACTCAAACTTAAAATGAAAAAAAAAGAAAAGAAAAACATTCTAATGCCGCGGACGTGTTCTTGAACTACAGGCGACTCCTCCACAATAAAAGCGCTTTATTGTTCGCCGCGCTCTGAACCTCACAATCAATATTTAATAACAGACTTGGTGGACTGGTGCGGCGGTGAGAAGGAAGAGGGACGCGAGCACACAACGTCCGGCCGGGAGGAGTTTGTGTCGCTCAGGAGTCGTAAAAGATAAAACATAAATAGATATCTATTTTTTAAGCAGCCAGTTTGAGCCCAACCCTCCCACATTTTTAAAGAACCCTGCGGTTTAACCTTTAAACCAGTGGAGGAAAATAACAGTTCTCATGAAAGGTGGAAACTCTGACCTCTGACCCCTGACCCCTCTCTCTCTCTCTCTCTCTCTCTCTCTCTCTCTCTCTCTAAGGAGATGCAGTTGTGACGGTGACACAGTACGGGAGTGGATCGGACACAGTGAGTGGACACACAGTGGACACGTCTCGCCCAGGACAGCGGACAGCACGGGAACAAGGATCAAGAGGGGGGTTTGGAGGGGGGAGGGAGGATCTGACTCCGCCCCTTTTTGTAGATTATTCGCCAATCAACTCATTCCAGAGAAATGTAAACAAACAGATCTCCGCTGGATTACAGCAGGAAAAACTTAGGGAGGGGATTTAACATTTCGGGAAATATGTCCATTTTCAAGTTAGCAAAGTGAGTGTGAGGGTGTGGCCTGTTAGCTTAGCATAGCTTAGTTTAGCATAAAAATAGAAGGCGTTTAGTAGGCCCGACAAAAATTGGCCAACCACAGTCTCTAAATCTAAAATGATGAACACGTCAACAGATACATATTTACGTCTATCAAACATATCTGGTGTTTTAACACACGCTAACAGGAAACTCCATGTTAGCGAAAAACATTAGCGGCTACTACTGCAAGATGCACATGCGAGAGCCAGCATTACTTTGACATACCGTCTGTTCAATGACGGTCGTACAGAACTGTTTTTCAATTACCACAAAGATCGGGATGGACTTTACGTTCTGTACCTGCTCCTCTGTTAGCGCCGAGCCGACAGTGAACAGCTCGGAACTTTCGAGCGCGAGTACACCTGCAAGCCAGCGAGCCTGCTAGCTAAAGTTACTTCCTTGATTCGTTGCTGGGTTAGAGGACTCGCAGTGATGCAATCAAAGTGCGACAAAGGAGTCAGCAGACCTGTACAGGCAAAACAGCAAGAGTGACTAGCGCTGGGCTGTTAGCATGCTAGCTATGGCAGCACATTAGCTAGCTAAGCAAGTCGTTTGTGCAGAACTGAAAAGCACATATTTCCCAAAGTGTAAACAAGAAAATTTACTTTTGGTAAACAAGCGAATTTTGCGTTTGTTTGTTTGTTTTTCGTCGACTGTCGCGCGGAAACTTGGGCTCCACAGTAATATACATACAAAAGACCTGGATGTATATTCACTATGTTTGAGTGAGGACGGCATCGTGAGTCGTCACTGGGGGATGAAGTTAACTTTAACTACGTGGTCAAAACAAAACAAAAAGACAAACATGACGGTGAAAGAAAAGGAAGGAGAGGAAACGGAAGGAGAGGAAGAGGAAGAGGAAGAAGCAGAAGCAGAAGAAGAAGAGAGGCTGTGGAACAGTACGACATCAGACGGCCACTGGAACATAACAACACAGAGAGAGACGAGTATTAGGAAAAATGGTTTAATATAGGAGACAGAAGCAAAAAACTGCATCACACGAGAACATACGTTTACAAAAATAATTCTGACTGCTTCAGCTACACAGTTAGTTCACAGAGAAGAGACAGAGAAACCGGAAAACTCTAAACAGCTAAAAGCAAAAAAGTTTCTAATTAGTTGATCTCTTTATTCAAAACTAATACATTAAACCACGGAAGGTGACTAAATATTTCTATTTCCTTCTTTTTCTAGAATTGTCTTTATCGTGTCGACGGCACAAATTACAGAAGTCAAATGAAACTTACCGCTGTCCAACAGACAAACTCGCTAGAACTATTTATAAAGCAAAAGGACGTGAGATCGGACGCTCGCCTAGCCTCTGTTTGATCGACGTAAGGAAAGAACGAAAAGAAGGAAGGAAGGAAGGAGGGAAGGAAGGAAGGAAGGAAGAAGGAAAGGAAGAACACTCAAGTGAGGAAAAAGGAAGTGAAAGAACCAAAGCCAAAGATCTTCTAGAAAATCGGATATCAAAAGCCAACCTTCTGGACGCCAGCTAGAAATCATACTCGGGGACCAGTTCAGGGTCGGGCCACAACCACCAGGCCAGACAGCTTTGTTGTTTTTTTGTTTTTTTTTTCTCAGGTTTTTTTTTCCTTTAATCTCCAGTATAAAAAATTCCACTGGTACAAAATGCATAAGTACAATCAGTTGTAGAAATAGGAAAGCCTGCATTTTTTGTACTTTTTCCGAAATCCCATCCAGTGACAGATTTTTCCCCCCGGAACAAACAAACATCATCACGCTTTTACAGGATCCACTGAAATGCATTAACTTTGGCTTCTCTCGGGACGACAACTCGGAAACTACTGGAATTTTTTTTCTTTTTCGAGAAAGAAAAAAGAAAAAAAAAAAGAAAAAATCGGATAATTTCTACAAGACAACGAGCGATTTTTTTTCGTACGGCACGGAAAGAGAGAAACACACAAACATTTTTTTTCCTCCAAAAACCTTTGACATAAGCCATAATGCAAAGAAACGACAAGTTTTTTTTTGTTTGTTTTTTTCCTTTCTGGTTTCATTGTTCGATAAATAGCACTTAAGATAATTAAGTAAAGAAGGAGAACAGAGAAGTGACGAGATCGAGAGATTACAACGAGCATCGGCGATGACAGCCCCTGAGGTGAGCCGCTCGACAGACACGCCGCGACCCTCTTGTGCTTCCACATTGAAAACAAAGACCACGATGCTAACACGCTAACACGCTAACACTGTGCCGCGCAAGATTTGGCCACGCAAGATTTGGCCACGCAAGATTTTGTGTTTTCGGGACAGAGGAGGAAGAGGAAGAAGAAGAAGAAGAAGAAGAAGAAGAAGAAGAAGAAGAAGAAATGAAAAGCCTCCACACTTGACGAGTAGGAATTGTGCGAGTTTGCGTGAGGTGAAACGATGTGAAAAATGTGCTAACGAAGAATTTTTTTTTTTTTGTCACGACGTGGAAAACGGAGACGCGCTGGCTCGGCGCTGATTGGACTGGGACCCCAGCTTTCGTACAGGTAGTTATGGCTGTTTGTGGCACTGCTCATGTGTGTGTGTGTGTGTGTGTGTGTGTGTGTACTGCATTGCGGAATCAAGTCTGTTTGCCTCCCTCCATGAGATCAGACAAAAGTTTGGTATTGGGTTCTCGGTCTGCGCGAGGATAATGAAAACCGTATTGCCTTCGTCTCGGCGCCGCCGCTTGTTTTGCCTCGCGCGCACCGGCGGCCGCGACCCTTCCTCTCCAGCCAACCGCCGCTTTTTATTTCCCCTGCCGCTATTCCAATAAGACGCGGCCCGTTTCTAATAACCCCGGTTAGCCGGGGAGACAACAACCAGACGGCGGCGGCGGCGGCGGCGGCGGCGTCCCCCCAAACAGACGCGGTGGCGAGGGCAAACGGCCGCCTCGGCTTCCCTGCTCTGGGTGAAATGGCGCGATCCGGACTTTGACGAGTGGGAGGAACGTTGACGGGAACTTGGCACAAATCACTGACTGACTGACAACATCTTCTAGTCTCGTAATACTGATACGCTGACGCTCCCTGGTTAAGGCGACTGGTGAGCTTCTGTAGAAAATAATGCTGCCTTTATATATATATATATTTAAATATGTTTTTTTTTTCTTTTTTCTTTGTTTTTTTTTTGCAGACCGTAAACGAGGCTTTCAGGGAGGAGGGGACAGGGGGCAGTTGAATAGACTGTGACAACACTGTGCCATGTAAACGGCTCGACCATGAGAATGTCAGTAACACACTTTGGCATCTAAACATGATTTTGGCCCATTACACCACAAAGACTCAGTTTTTGAAGAAAACACATCAAAGGAAAACATCATCAAAGGACGACGTCATCAAAGGATAAAAGACGAGCCGGCCCCGGACCGCCCCGCCCGTCGCGTGGGACCGTCCCGCCGTGGCGGCGGCGGCGGCGGCGGCGTGTGCTTTTTCCTCAAAAGACGGGAGCGAGTGTTGCCCTGTGCTTACACCACGAAGCGCTGGTCCGAGGTGGGACGCGATAACGAGACAGACGGCGGCCCCCTACGACTCGCAGCTGTTTACGGAACGACACGGGAGAAATAAGGCATCGCATATGGACTCTGACCTCGGCGCCGAGGAGGCGGGACTAAAAAACAATCACAATATCGAAGCCTGATGTGTGTGTGTGTGTGTGTGTGTGTGTGTGTGTGTGTGATACTAATAGAGCAGGAGTGCAAAGATTTGTGGTAAGGCTTTGATGAATAAAACGGCTGTACAATGGCTAAAAATATCAGTGCTGTGTGTGTGTGTGTGTGTGTGTGTGTGTGTGCGTGTGCGTGTGTGCGCGTGTGTGTGTGCACGCCGGCGGGCTGTAGCGGTCGCTGTAGAGGCTTTCACGCTCAGGGGCTCTCATGCACAACAACAAAGTAAACTGTGAGGTCTGCACGAGTGTGTGTTTTTTAAATACATATACATATATATATATATATATACATATATATATACATATATATATATATATGACACATGGGCACTTTTTTGTTTACATCTTTACAAAGAAAAAAAAAGCAAACATGACATTTTCAGGCAACAAGACCACAGAATAGCAAGTTTAACAAACTCTTTTTTTTAAATCTATATATTTTTTTAAATATGAGGGATCCATACAAAACACTTATAATAAAATACCCATGTTATCAAATCATTTCACAAGAAGTACACTGACGCGCTATAGGCAGGAAGTACCTTCAGGATTTGGCACTGAACTCCACTGATGGTGTCTTTTTTTACTTTATAAGACAAAGAACGAAAACACACCTAAATATTGTTCCAAAATCATAATGACATTGATGCTTCACAAGCGGACAATTTTATATATATATGCATTTTTATATATATATATATACTGTATATATATATTTATATATTTATAGATATATTTATATAGATTTTCAGGAATTTCATATAGCTAATTAACCAACAAGAAATTTAGCAAATAGGGACTCCTTAAAAAAAAAAAATCAAGAAAAAAATCATCGTTATTATAATAATAATAATAATATGAAAGGCTTTTTGTCTATTGTTCAAGTAAACTGATTTTTTAGACATTTAAGACCGTTAGACTTTTTGTGATGAAACCACAACTAAACTCACGAGAAGCACCGACGTTAACGCGGGTCTGACACGTATCTCTTACTTTGTTTGTTGTTTTTTTTCCTCTATACATTTAAACAGTAGAAAATATAGGTCATTTCATCATGTGCATTTAAACCACGGATTGTCTATCTGTGAGTCAGTTCAGCAAAAGGTGACACAAGTAGGTAGGTAGCATTTCTCCCCCCTCAAACAGGGCAAATGTCTCTTTGTTTTCTTTTTTTTTTTTACCTTGAAACTACTCTAGAAAAAAGTGGTTCTATATATAGACTTTGAATGAGAAACAGAGCCACGTTAAAATGGCCTTATCAAAAAACTTTACACTGCCTGAAAAATGTAAAAACCATTAGAGAGCTCTGAGAGAGAGAGAGTCTAATATTGATCAGACAGCTTTGATTTCAAAACTGTTTGGAAGTAGTCTTATATCTCTCAGAAAGAGGCGCCAGGCCGCTTCTGGCCCCGCCCACGCCGACAACGCCACCACCACCACCACCACCACCGCCGTGTGTGTGTGTGTGTGTGTGTGTGTGTGTGTGTGTGTGTGTGTCGATGTGTTTTTTTGTTGTTTTTTTTAAACGTCGGCGCCAGAAGCGACGTGACGCGCCAATTTCTGCGGTGAACTTTCAAGTTTACTTTAAATGAGGAAGAAGAAGAAGAAAAAGAAAAGAAGAAGAAATGAAAAAAATGCAGAAGAACACATAGTGAATGGAAGTCACTTTGCCACAGGTTGTTTTTGTTTTTCTCCAAAAACAAAAAAAGACTTTTTTTTTTCTCTCCGTAAAAATTTGAGTCTTTTTTGTGTCGTTTTGTTTTTCCTATGAATGCAGCGTTTAACTCTTTTTCACATTTTTTTTTCTCCCTCGCCAAGCGCCGCCCCCCCGCCCCACCACTCTGCCCACTGCCCCGCCCCCTCGCCTCGCCTCCCTGAAACCCTCCTGGAAAACAGATCCAAATGAGGTCACATGCAAAAAAAAAACCCAACAACAAAAAAACGAAAAAACACCCAAAAAATAATCCTAATAAAAAAATCCCCCAAAAGTTCAAAAGGTCAGTGGGCGGCGGCTGAGGAGGTGTAGGAGGAGGACGAGGAAGAGGAGGAGAGCCAGGTTATGATCAGGTGAGCTCGGAAAAGACATCAGAAAAAACAATGAAGGAGGAGGAGGAGGAGGATGAACACTTTTTGTTTTTGGCGGGGGATAATCATTTTTTTTGTTTTGTTTTGTTTACGTTAAAAGTTTGTTTTTGTTTGTTTGGACGCCACGGAGACATGCTAGGCAAACGATGAGCTAACAGGCATGGAGATGGGTTGTTCTAAAAGGGGGAAAGAAAAAACGGAGAGAGAGAGAGGAGAGAGAGTTACACACAGAAAAGCCCAGAACACCACACCACTACTGCATTGTTTATCAAATCAGGAGAAACAACAACAACAACAACAACAAACAACAACAACAACAAACAAACAACAACAACGGAAACTGGCAGAAACAGCAACACCACTCTTTTTAAGCTCAAGATTTTCTTGTTTTTTTTTTGCACTATATAAAATGATGCTGATGTAATTGGTTTATACTAACACACACACACACACACGCGCGCACGCGCACACAAATACACACATTCATTCACAAATAACACAGAGCACCCAAAGCTCGATCCATCAGATCCCAGATGGATGTTGACATTTGGGAGACAGTGGTTGTAATTCTTATCAGGAGAGATAGGGGGCAATGTCGAGTTAAAAAAAATATATTTTTGGAAAAAGGGCGGAGAAAGGTAGAGTAGGGGGCACTGTAAACAAACAAACAAATAAACAAACAAACAAAAACACGGAAAAAAAAGGTGGAAATGCGACAAATGAGGAAAAAGTCCGACTCTGGATGGAGAGAGAGTGAAGGAAAGTGGAAAGGTGAATGGATGAATAGCTGCATGTGTGGATGAATGACACAGGGGGGGGGGGGGGGCGCAGTTCAAAATGGCGGCAGAGAGCGGGGGGGGGGGGGGGTCGCAGTTCAAAATGGCGGCAGAGAGTGTTATGGTTCCTGCACCGAAAAACAAAAATAAAAACAAAAACAAAAAATGGAAAAAACGAGCGGAGAATCGAAACTTGAATGTTGAATTGTTTATCGGAGTCCAATAACTTAACGAGACGTAATAAATAAAATCCTTTTTTCTTTTTTATCTTTTTAAATCTGAGGAAGTAAAAATGTTTGTATAAAAATAGAACTGCTTTTTTTACAAAGGAAATTTACAGGCCAGTGGCTTTTCTGAATTTGAGTCTTCCAACAAACATCAAGTATTCTCAGTTTACTCCCAGGTAACCCATAAACTCTGAATATTATATCATCCTTGTTATTATTATTATTATTATTATTATTATGAATATGTTTATGTTTTATTATTTGAGCCTAGATGCTGTTTTGAAAATGTCCTACGTGCTTTAAGATCCATTTCAAGACCAATGTGATCTGACCCAGAGAAGTAGTTTACACATTATCTATTTGTTTTCATCTTCTGAGAAATTAATATTTATATTTTCACATAAATAATAATATCAATAATAAGACGTGTAGCCGGAGCGCGTTTGTGTTTTAGGCATAGAGGGTTCTAGTTTATTGATCTATTTATTCATGTATTTATTTGACGAGAAGCAGCGGCGGCCTGCAACCAACACCGTGGAGGTCAAAGGGCGAATGTGCATATCGGCGAGCATGTCGAAAAAAAAATCAAAGAAGAAGAAGAAGAAGAAGAAGAAGAGGAAGAGGAAGAAGAGGAAGAGGAAGAAGAGGAAGAGGAAGAACCCTTCACCAGGTTCACGTCGAGGGAGAGAAAGAATAAAATATAATTTAAAAAATGAATTGTAAATCATCACGGCTCCTTTGTCTGTGCCTCAGTTCCGGCTCTAAATATAATTCTCAAAAAAAATTAAAAAATTAAAAAATTATAAATAAAACCAGAAAATTAAATAAGTGTAGTTAAAAAAAGCTACCCATGATATTTACGTCCTTCCGTTGTTTCCAAATCCAATAACAGCATAAAGTAATGACGTAATGGAAGCGTTCATGTGTCACAAAACAACGGAAATAAATAATAATAATAATAATAATAACGTCGAAATCTAAAAAAAAAAAAGAATACAAATAAAGGCATGTGTGTATGTGTGTGTGTGTGGTTGTAGGTCGTCTCCCCCCGCCCCCTCCCCCTCCCTCCCCCCTCCCCCCACCCACCCCGTCCCCCTGCAG
>JAFBJT010107900.1:191793-218766 GCA_016785325.1 Chascanopsetta lugubris | reverse complement strand
ATTACATGTCAGGAGAAAAGATCGAAATACAGCCGCATGATCGACTGTATCCAACTGACAACGAGCGTTTCAAACAGTTTTCTTCTTCCACCGCCGCTTCCTTCCTCTTTTTTTAAAAAAAATTTTTTTTTTTCCCCAAGTGCTCTGAAGTTCATCCCGAGCCTGCAGCCTCACACTGAGTGAGTGAGTGTGTGATTTATGTCAGTGCTGTGGGTCGTAGATCAGCCCGTCATGCCGATCACCTGCGCACCACTCGGGCTCCTTCCACTCTGAGAGTCAACAAGGCAACACCTGCACTCCTCAGTCAGGGCCCACGCTGCAGACAGTGGCCCTCACGCTTAATGGAGGTGTGTGTGTGTGTGTGTGTGTGTGTGTGTGTGTGTGTGTGTGTGTGTGTGTGTGTGTGTGTGTGTGTGTGTGTGTGTGTGTGTGTGTGTGCGCACTCTGCTTCCCATTCAGATTAATCCAAAGCGAAGTGTCCACATGTGCTCGCAACACATCTGGTTCTGTGTCACAGACAGGAAGTGCCTCTTTCTTTCCACTGCTATCACTTACGGGCAGAGAGGGAAGAACTGCCACACACACCCACACACACACACACACACACACACATATACACAGACAGAAACATATATATACACACACTCTCACACAAACACACACATGTGCACACACTCATACACGCACACATACACACCCTCACACGCATAGAGAGTCACACACACATTCCTGTATTTCCCCCTTAGCGGGGACATTGACATCAATCAGCACATTGGACCCAAATGTTTTCAGAAGTCCATAATTTCCATTAAGCACATACAGACACACACTGTACTGGTCATTTCCCTCTTTTGACTTTATATTGTCTTTTATGACGTGCTTTGCTACATGTTGTATTTATTAGCACCCTCAAACAGAGGCCGGCTCCTCGTCCGCTGAATGATAGACCGAGTCTCTGTCGTTTCCTGCAAAGAAAAAAAAAAGAAGCTGCTTCACAAAAGCCAGGAAAGTTTCCTTTAATGATTCCAGAAACTCCTCGTGGTCTAAAAAATAACATTCTCGCTTAATGAGGAAAAGGTCTGGCTAATTTCGACTAATTTTATCATCAGCCCTTCAACACATGATACTAACTCGTCACAGGCTGCGTCTCTCAACCCTGCGCCCTCTCATCTCCCTGTGTCCTCTCATTTACCACACACACAATTTGTATTTGTGTGTTTCCCCCTGTGCAAATGAAAGTGTAGGTGTGTGTGTGTGTGTGTGTGTGTTTGTGCCACTTTGGGTCAATTACACATCTGTCAGCTGACAACACTGCGTGTGTGTGTGTGTGTGTGTGTGTGTGTGTCCTCAGGCTCTGCAGGAGAAGGTGGAGAGTCTTCAGAGGCAGCTGCACAGCTCGGAGAAGAAGCTGCTCAGTAAAGAGCTGGAGACGGAAGAGAAGGTAACACTTGTCTCACTCTCCTCTTCATGCCTGTCAGGCGCAGTTCTCTCTCTCTCTCTCTCTCTCTCTCTCTCTCTCTCCGTCCCTCTCTCTGAAAACTCATTTGCTCCTCACCATTAGCGTTGCATCACTCCTCTCTCTGCCCTCGGCCTCTTCGTCACACATCGAAAGGAGTTCTTCTTATTCACTCTGCCTTTCTTTCATTTCGAAATACCTCGAGTGACCTCCTGTCTCCGTCCCTCGCTGCCATCCTCACCGCTCCCTCCAGGGGGCCGCAACACCCAAACCAAACCCATTCACCACCACCTCCCTCCCTCACCTTCCTCCTCCTCATCATCATCATGCTTCCATATCTCATTCTCCTGCTCCCCAGCCACAGATACTTTGCCCCCTCGCACATTTCCCAAATTCCTTGAGATTTGGCTTCAAGAGCCAGCGCCTAGGGCCAGGAATGCCACCACCGCCTGTGTTCAGAGGGAACCCTCTGTATGCACACGCACACGCACACACACACACACACACACACGCACACACACACACACACTCCCCATGGCTCCGCAGAATGCCCTGTAATCAGCCTCTGTTTTGACCTTGACACACACAGAGAAGAAAGCACTAATGACTACACTCACACAGGAGGCTCTTCTTTGTAGCCTGGTATGTTCACCGAAGGCATTCACCCCCACCCCCCCACCCCCCCACTGATCCGCCCACTGACCCTTGTACACACTTCACACACTCGTCACACACCTCGGTGTCTGGCCCTCGTAAATCTGAAGGAGAGGGTCAGTGGTTTTTAGGAGCGGCCGGTCACTGAGCCAGTCCCAGAGGCGCTGCGCATTGTTTCCTGTGACTCTGGCCACAGTTCCGCTCCCTGGACACGAGTCCAAACGCACGGGCTTGGAGACGAGTGGGTTGGCGGCCCGCGGGCCGAGCGTGGCCCAGAACCAACCTCTGAGAGGGGCCCGGCTCGTGGTGCTGTTGGAAATATTTGGCACTTTTTGGATTTGAAGGCCCCTTTTAACAGTTTACCTTTTGTTTACTTTTCTATTGCTGCAAGCTCTGATTCTGCTCCGTGAAAAGGTTATAAAAAAAATGCTTGAATCCACTTTGGGGACTTATGTTCCAGGACGTTCATTTGTTTTTTTGAAAATGTGTCTTTGCCTACAACTGCTTACCGACTCGCTATGAGCTAACCAGCTAATCTGGCCCGGCTGAATGGGTTATTGAATAGCTCTGGATTAGGCAGTTGATGCTGTGGGCAGCATTTATTTAGTTATGCATCTGTGCACTTTGGCCTGTGGGGCCACTTCTCTTAACGGACACATAGGTGTGATGTCATCAACACACGGACTGCGGCCGTGGGAAAGAGCTGATTCGTGATATTCTCAACGGGGATTCAGATTCCTAATCTTCGGTTTAGCATATATACGTTTGGGTTGAAAGCATAAACAATTGATTTATCGCTGAAATTGTTTTGCAAAAAAAATGTCATAATCCCTTAATTGGATATTGGACATTGATGAAAATGTAGCTCTCTGGGTTATATAAAATATAATGTAACCACAATGGCAGATTGTTGTCATGCAATATGTTGTTGGGTTCGGGCTCATTCTAACAAATGGCACAATATAAGAGAAAAGTCATTATATCAGACTCCGCCTCTCAAGCCCATGAAACACTGGATGATTTAGATCCCGTCATAAAACGGAGAACCTCGTGTCTTTTTCCCATTTATTAATTATACTTTTATTAAAACACATGACTCAAAAACCACCAGTGCTCGTGGTGTGTAGCTCTCCGCCTCGCGTGGCTGACTCTTCTTCATTCTGAAGTATGAAATATTGTGATTCCCATCAGATAGGACAGACGCGGCTTTTAGCCTCAGAACCAGCGCCGCTGTGATTGGAACCAGACAAACGCGACGGAGCGAAAGAATCCGTAAACAAGGAACTGACGAGGCATTTGGTACCAATTTCAGATACTTGACGGTTCTTGATTCGCCGCCACAAACGCATCTCGCTAATTTACAGCACATTGTGTTGTTGTGACAGAATAAGCCGGAAGCGAGTCACGGCGGGATAAGCAGGGAGGAATCCGAGTGAAGTGGAGGCTGAAGCCGCCGAGAGTCTGAGCCCGAGCGGGGGAGGAGGTGTGAGGCTGGAGATGAGACGAGTTAAAGTCAGAGCGTTTTAATGAGCTGCAGCAGGTGACGCTCCGACATGAAACGTAACTCAGTCGCAGTCGGAGGAGGAAGTGTCGGAAAGTTTGAGTGAAGCCGTTTCTCCGGGCACAAGGAGAGGGTCTGAGGCTGTGGCGCTTTGAAATCCCGCACTGTAAAAAAAAAATTATAATAATAAAATGGCTCCGATGACAAACGCTTTTGTTGTCATGTTAAAACCATTCACCTTTTCTTCCTCTCCTCATTCGTAGAAACGAGTAAACCGCGCAGATGACGGTGCGTGGAATGAAGCTGCTCTTCACTTCCTGACATGAAGGGATGTTTCACAGTGTGTCGTCAAAGACTGAATTTTAGATCTGTGGGAAAAAAAATATTCGATACTCCTTCATCGCGCAACGTACTTGTTCAACATGACGTCAAAACGACGCTGTCACTTTAAACCTCTGCAATTTTCATATATTCTTATATGTATTCGCTTCCTCACCTCTGTGCTCTGTACAGTCATTTTTCATACTTTTTCAAATAATATAATACTATAATAATAGTAATATTCCTATATTTTTAGATTATGATTCAATGAATGGAAAATACACTCATGTCGGGCCTGCGTGGCCAACAGTGTTAGAGTCGCCGTGTTGTGTTGTGTTGTGTTGTGTTGTGTTGTGTGGTGTTGTGTTGTGTGGAGCCAGTGTGATGTTGGCAGGTGACCGGTGTGATTTTGTGTTGTGTTTCCATCACTAGTGCTGGAGTGCAAATCCTGACCTTTGACCTCAAAGGCAGTGAGCTGTTGTCAGAGTGACTCGGTCCCGATGACATTCAAAAGACCAGCGTTTTAGGGTGCTGTTTGTTTGTTTGTTTGTTTATTGATTGATTGATTGGTTCGACCAATAGAAGAGGAGCTCCGATCAGGCTCCCTCGTTCTAACACGGCGGCTCCCCGTGTGGTTGGGTTCTCTCGGTGGAGAGGAGCGGAACGTGCAGCTCTTTTTATGGATAAGAAATGACAGCGGGCGAGTTTCAAAGATGCATCCTCCTTTGCTTGACTCTGCTCCGTGCGGAGGAGCTGAACTTAAGTTGTGTAGCGTCGCTGGTTTTTTTCCTGCCTGGCTGTTTTTGTGTCGTTTCATCAGCGGCAGCAACAACCGCCTCTAATCTCATTCCATTTTTCCTTTTTTTTTTTTTTTTCCGAAGCGGTTTCCTTATTTCTACCTTTCGCAGAAAAGCATTTTTGAATTCAAAACGCCCCGCGCTGAACTCTGGGGAAAAAAGAGGCTTCATCAGAAACATCCTCTCAAGCCCACCAAGCGTCAAACCTGCCCCTCGCCCTCCCCCCAAAATTCATCAGCCTCCATCAGTCCTCCCCAACGAGGTGAACGTGGAAAGCGTCGAGAACTTGTTCCTCTCCCGCTGGCAGCTGTCAAAAAGCCCACACCATGTGACACGCGGCAAATGCCAGGGAAAGTCAAAACCGCAATCTAAAGACTATATATAGATGAAATGTTATCGCTTAAGACGACGACGGGGGGGCGGGGGGACGGCAGTCTTCAAAACTCCAGAATCCATCAGGAACAAACAAAAGTCTCGTTTTGAAACGAGCTGCTGGAGATGAAACCTTGATTTCTCCGCCCGGAGTCCAAGTCTCTTTTGATCGCTCTGGGGAAATGGCAGCTCTCTCTCCTCTCCCCGGTGTCTCCCTTCCCTTCTCTCTCTCGCTCTCACCTGGAGTCCGTCAGTGACCGGGGCCTCACAGAAGGTTTGATCGGCGGCATTGTTTAAAGGCGTGCGGCGTCTGTCCCGATCGTGAGGAGCCTCCCGCCACCTGTCGGCAAAACAAACAGGCCCCAGCTGTGGAAAGGCCTGTTTGCGCAGAGAGAGAGGGAGAAGGTGTGAGGGGAGGAACCTGAGAGGACGAACAAATGTCTCTCAGGCAGCGAGTCAGACGTCTTTGGGGAATTTTAGAGACGCTCCCGTGTTGAAATGAAACGCCACCGAGAGACGAGAGAGAGAGAGAGAGAGAGAGAGAGAGAGAGAGAGAGCAGTCTGAAATCTGAACGGGTGCTTTGCCTTCTACCTCGTCTGCTTCTTTCCCCGAGTCTCTGAGCTTCGTTTTCACCACAGAGGTGTCGTTATAGAAAACGGCTGCTGCTCATACACACACACACACACACACACACACACACACACACACACACACACACACACACCTAGACGAGGTGCTAGGAAATGCTTCGGTGGATGTGGATGAAGTGTACGTGTTGATGTACGTGTGCTATGCGATGCAATATTTGATCCTACTGTCAGTTGTACCTGCCGCGCTGTCACAACCTTTACATGTACTGTTGTTTTTCAGTGCATTCATCTCTTTGTTTATTTATCTATTCATTCATTTGAATCATTCTTTATTTATGTGTTTATTTATTTATTACATCGCGTGCAGGTCAAATCTAGCTTCAGCTCAATCTCAACGACGGGCCATTCAATTAGACCTGTGTCCTCGGGGCGGCCGTGGGTTACAGGAAGTCAGAGGAACTGTCTTCCGACCAGAGGGTCAGGGGTTCAACTCCCACCTTCCCCCATGCTGCACGCTGAAGTGTCCTTGGGCAAGATACTGAACTGCACATTGTTCTATGCACTTCTCGATCAAATCCAGAGAGAGAGAATCTGCAGTATACATGTACAGGAGTTGACATATCCACAATATCATCGTGTCACACTCCCCCCCTGTAGGTGGCAGCGCACTCCTACCCCCTGTACGGCAGCCAGTTGACAGCTACGCTCAGCTATCGCGGCAAACGATAGCCCAGCGGGTCGCGCCACTTTTCAACCCCTAAATGTTTTTGTTCGTGACCATCGATGAAGACGGGACGCGATCCATCCCTGGTGGTTCAGCGTGTAATCTGACTCCACTGTATTCTGTATTCAGACCCGCGCAATCCGTAGCTAGACGCTGTCCCCGGCCCGGCGCACCGAGCGGCGAGGTCCGCGCGGTGGCGCCGACGGGTGCCAGGACCCAACACGACACGGACTGCGCAGCTGCTTAGCCTCGCGGCGTCTCCCTCCGCCGTTATCCGGCCGATCCCTCTTGGCTTGTCGCTCCCCATCAGCCGCACACGTGCGTGTACAGTATCCAGGCGGCTCGGCGAGCCCCGGCGACTCCGCCGCCGCCGCCGCCGCCGCCGCTGCCCGTCCTAATGTATGGGGGAAGGCGAACGGAGACGGCATCGCCGCAGAGGAGCTTGTAATTTGGGCCGAGCGGATCTCTCATTGCCGCGGCGGCTGCACCATACACGAGGCAGGAATGCAAAACGGAGGAGCTGAGCTTTTGAAGAATCGAAGACTTATATTCAGAGTGGTTGGTAAGGGATGTGTTTATTCAACCATTGTTTATTGCTTTGGTCTGAGGTAGTGGAGTGTGTTTTGTCTTGGCCGGCCATTTTGTTATGACTACAGAAGCTGCTATAGATAGAGAGAGAGAGAGAGAGAGAGAGAGAGAGAGACGAGTACCGTAGCTCATTTTTTTTTTTTTTACCTCCTGGACTTTCAAAATGAAAGCGTCGGAAAACTTTGTTTTTTCTTCTTTCTTTTTTTTTTTCAGAGTAAAAGTCTGAAATTATCCTTGACTTCATTCTCACACACGCAGAGTCGAATGAACTCTGCGTTATTTCACGGGACGTTCAAATTGAGAAGGAGGCCTGATAAAAAAAGACATTTGGAAATAGAAAGCACTGGCAAAGTTGTGGCGCAGTAATCTGCCGCACACTCTGCCGACACAGATTCATATTGGGATGGTTTATACTGGGGGCTGCTTTGAAGTGCGTCCCAATCCCTTTCATTGTGCCCAGGAAGATGAATTAGCCCGAGCCAGAACAATCAGCTCAATCCACAACAGGAAAATTATTTTAAGAAAACCTAACCCCCCCCCGCCTCCCTCACCACATTCACGGACCCTTCATGGATTGTTGGGAGTTGGTGGGGGGGGGGGGGGGGGCTCAGTTTAAATGCTCAGACTCTCCCTTGGTTACACCTTGAAGTATGAAGGTGGAATTCATTATGTCACCTCCCACAGACATTCATCCAGGTGTGTTAAACTGTGAATCACAATTGTTATTTATATTCTAATCATTGGAATAACCATCGATCCGTTCAGGTCACACAGACAGATAAGCATTCAAATGTTTATTTAATCATATTTTAGGGACTCGATGTCATTAGAGGGACATAACACGAGTCATCAGTGTGCCCCACCCTGTCTTTACAGCAGCCCAGGAAGGACAAACCTTTTGTGATTCGAGATTTAAGTGAAGGATAGGATGAGGCGTTGAGCTGCAAGATGCAATACCACCACTGGATGTCACTAAATCCTGCACACTGAACCTTTAAGATGAGGTCATAATTGAAAGATAGCAGGTTTGGGCTTGTGCGGCGGCCACAGTTAAGGTTAGCACAAGTCAATGATAGAAGGCAATGTAAATTCCTGAAGTCATGGAGACGGGCCTCTGTGTTAGTGGCCTGTGTGTGTGTGTGTGTGTGTGTGTGTGTGTGTGTGTGTGTGTGTGTGTGCATCCATTCATGTGTGTTTGTGGGTGAAAGAGGGGGCTGTGCTGACCAAATCCTTTTCAACTTCTATAATCAGACTCTGGTTTAGTGGAGTGTAATTTAGCTCCAGACAGACTTCCTCCTCCGGTCCTCCCCAGTGGAGCTCGTGAGCCCGAGCGGCGTGGAGCTGCTGCCGTGTTTGATGTGTCCTGCCCTCCACCGTGGCCCTGTCCTCTTCTAAACCCAGCTCTGTGTGTGTGTGTGTGTGTGTGTGTGTGTGTGTGTGTGTGTGTGTGGAGCCCATAAATGCATTGTGTCAGATCTGGCTATAGTCATTAGCAGCCAGTAGGGGGTGTTGTGCAGAGCGAGTCATGCCGGTCTGCGAACCCCCTGCGGAGATGTGAAGGAGCTGTGAAGAGCGAGGGAATACTCTGAGCCATGAATAAAGAGGGGATACCCACTGTCTGTGTGTGTGTGTGTGTGTGTGTGTGTGTGTGTGTATGTGTGTGTGTGTGTGTGTGTGCTTCCTCTAAAGGAGTCGTTCAATTACTCGCTGACTTTCAAAGTGTACACATGTGAGTGTGTGTCTACGTGTTCAGCCATGATGTCAGCAGATTGCTGATGCATCCTAGCAACTGATCACACCGGATTTTTTTTGTTTACATTTTTGTAAACATTAAAGGGGCAGTGTGTAAGATTTGGTGATATCTACTGCTGAAGTGAACCTATGGTGGCCCTCAGTTGTCATTAACGCTCAAAAGATGTTTGGTGCGTCCACTCTCGGCTAAAACATGGCGGCCCCCATCGGTTGGACCCGCTACTGGTGTAGACATACATTAAAGGGCTCATTTTAGGGTCACGTAGAAAGCAGGTCACACACTGGGATGATAATACATTTGTACAAAGTCTATATACAGTTGTTCTGTCATTCTTTTTTTTCTAGAGATGTGAAAGAAATCGTACACACTGCACCTTTAATAGACGCCGCACAGATGCAGTTATGTACAGATTCCTTTGTGTCTTCGGTGAATTCTCCGTCTAACTGGTTGTGTGCGGTCGTTCCCCGCAGGTGACCGCCGTGCGTCAGGAACACCAGGAGAAGCTCAAGGGTTTGATGCCGGTGGAGCTCCGACAGGAGCTGGAGGACACCATCACCTCGCTCAAAGCTCAGGTGAGGAGCTGAGGAAGACGCATGCCCGCTGACAAACACACAAGAGCTCATCTCGTTGGATAAAAGCCCGATTGGTGCTCACATGCGCGGCACATCGACGCTGCATTCGCACCCGTACGTGCACCCACGTACCACAGCCGCTGTGATTGGACCACTGGACGTCTTCTGTGTTTCTTGTCTTTTCCATCGACCCGACTCGTGTTTACGGTCAATTTAGTCAAATACGTTGCTTTTATATCGACTCTGACGCCGATGGTTTCCTGGTGGTTTCCATTGCGAGATCAAACGCTGTATCCCCAATGGCACCAAGGAGTGGCCCTATATAAAGACATATAGGAGTGTGGCGAAGCCTCTGCATGGATGTCACATGCGACCATAAATCAGGCTTCAGAGCACAAAGAGCTCTTTTATGAAGTTGTCCTTCACTTCCCTCTGCCATTAATCATCCAAACACAGAATGAGCGCCCGCGTTTGATTTATTTGTTTGGAGACTTAAGATATCTTTGGTATTTTTGGTGTTCCACTCAATCGCAGACATCTCTTTCGCCTCCGTTTGGAACTTTCATCTCTGCTCGTCTCGGCCAGATCACAAAACCACACTCGCGTCGCCCGGCGGTTCCCCCGAGCCCTTTCTCCTCATCGGACACAGTCGGACGATGAATTTTATTTTGGGAGCCCTGACACTGTAAACAAAAGAGGGTTTTGTGAAGCTCTGGCTGTACAAGGTTTGGTTAAACAGGCTCTGGGTGAACCCCTGCCTCGCTGTAATGGGTCTGCAGAGATCCTGTTTCAGAGCCCAGACCACAGCTCTGTGATCCAACATGTAATTCATGACCGGAGCACTCGCCTGTCACACATGAAAGTGCATTATTTTCTAAAAAATCCAAAAAGGTGGGAGACTTGCTCGTGGCCCCGGGGTCGTCCCACCACATTTCACTGGGGTTGTGCGAACGCTGGAGTTTGCGGAGCCAAAATGAAATGCTAGAACTTCTCTGAGGTCTCCTCCACACCGAGGAATGTACCATCGACTCCAGCACAGTCGAGGAAATGGCAAATGATAATAATGATGATGATAATAACAATACCAATAAGGACGATAGTAATAATGATGAAACGCAGCAGTTAATGCGAGAACACGAGTGTAAATAGAGAAGTGGAAAAACAACGGCAGCCATGGAAGCACAACGGCAAAAACAGATGACAACTGCAAAGACAAAACCACAATGGTAAATACAAGGTCACAACATCCAATATGAAAACACGACGGTAAATACAAAACACAAAAGCCCATAGAGCAACGCTGCAGCGAAGAAAAAGACAATGGTAAATATGCAAAACAACAGCATGTCAGAAAACAAAGGAAAATACTTCAACACAATGCTGAGTGTGAAGTCATCCACAAATAGAAAAACACAATGGGGCAGACAAAGACAAAGACAGATGCCATTGGTGTTCTTCATATACTTGAGCGTAAAACACCAAATGGAATGCTAGAAACACACACACACACACACAAAGGAATGTACCCTGGTATAGTCCCACAACAATACAGATTCTTTTGGTTGTGTGAAGACTCCGCCAGGCTGTCGATGGCGTGTAAGTGTAGATGGGGTTTATTTTCTCTTCAGTTCAAGACACTTCATAAATAAACTCAAATTAAAGGGCGATTCCGCCTCATCTCCCAGGATCCTAACCTCAACTAACCGGGCTATAATCCCCCCTTCTGTCCCCATGTGCCTTAACCCCTCTGCCCTAATCTCCTGACCCCCCCAACCCCTGTTGTCGTGACCCCTGGACTCAACAACCAAGTCTTTCTTTCACCTTCCACCTCTGCAGCCCCCCACCCCCCCCACCCCCTTTTACCCCACAGCACCTAAAGCCGCCATCCCCTCCTCACATCCCGCTTCTTCTATTCCTGATGCATTGGGTTTCCTACTTCCTTCATCCTGATTACACAAGAAATCAGATTCAAAACAAGATGGAGGACGCGTCTCCCTGTGTGTTAACGCTGCGCCGTGTGTCCTGTGTTGCAGGTCGGCTTCCTTCAGAAGAGAGCGTCCCTGCTACAGGAAGACCTGGATGCCTGTCGCAGCGGGAGGTTAGCACGCTTGTTTAGATTGTGTAGAAACGTGTGTGCGCGTACAGAGTTCACGTGGAAGGTTGTGCGTCTGTAGTATGCACACATGTAGCACAAAGGCAAAACCGCACAAGACAACAAATCGTAAAAATATGAGCGAGACCGTCAAAGATCATCGAAATCCAACACAGCGGAAACACAACAACAAACCGAAAACACAACATGAAACATGCAAGATGATGTCAAATACACAAACACAACGACAAATACAAGGTCATCAGCGAACAAGAAAACACTGTGGCGAGTGCAAAAACACAATAGCAACACTTGCAAACGCAAAGATCGAAACACAATGGCAAATATAAAAGGGAGAACAGTAAACATGAAAACTTCAACATTGCAAACCCAACAGCAAATGTGAAAACACAATGGTAAGTAGAAACACACAACAGCAACATTATGCAAACAATATATATATATATATATATATATATAGTAAAACAAAATGGTAAATGCAACAATTTTCAAATTTCAACACAGAAAATACACAAAGGTGAGAGACAACAAAAAGTTACAGTGCATTTGTCCAATCAGTGACGGGCCTCATCGATAGACCACACCCTCTTCTAGTAGAGAGAGGTCAAATCTACATCCCTGTCAATCACATACCCCACATTAATAACTGGATATCTAAAACTTAAGGAGCTCAATGTTTTTTCCAGGTAACGACGGGTTAACAGCAGCGTCGCCTCACACCGGGACATGAAGGAGAAGACGTCCAATCAGGTGCGAGCATCGCTGATTTGCGATCATCTCTCACCTCCCACTGGACCAATCATGTTTCAGGCTACGTTCACAATCACCGTTTGATCGATTTGATTTTCAAATCTGACTCATGGTTGTGAACATGGATTCGATCAAACGTGGTCATGTGACCAGGGTTCTTGTCGTCACCCAGCTCGGCAGCAGTGTTAGCGTTAGCCACGGACAACAAAAGCTAGCTACCTAGCTTTTCGTCTCGCACATCCTGAGATGCGTGTTGTTTCCGAGGACGTTCATGTTTACACGAAAGTCAGATTGAAGACCGTTGTTGTTATGAATTTTAACCGGGACATAAACAGGAAGTGAACAAAGTGGCTGGTGAATGTGAACGTACCCTTTCTGTCACTCGATGTTGCCTTTTTTAACACATGTTCTATTTATTCATTGTCTTGTTCGAATCTGTTTTGTATCGTTCAAATTGTTGCATTTTTTTACGTTTTTTTTTAATTTTTTATTTTTTTTACTCGTCGATATTTGCGAAACCATTCCATTTAATAAAAGACTTTTTTCCATTCTTTTCCGTTTCTTTTTATTTGCACCTCATCTGTGGAAAACGCCTCCGAATGAATCCTGTAATGAGGGAACTCACGATGTTTCCTCTGTTCCCCTGCGAGCACATGGCGCACGCTGACCACGATTAGCCGTGTAACTTAACACTAAAGTCGAAAGACCTTGAATTCCCATCACCCCCATCAGCATTTAGCATCGCCTTTCTGCCCGAGCCCTCGTCTGAACTGTAAATAGTAGTTGGGGGTTTGTGGTGGGTTCAGATAAAGAGCTCTGCTGCGACCGGAGCGTTTGAACCTCGGGCCAAACGCTACAGTCCGCGGCCCCGACGGCTCTGCCTCTGCCACCACTTTGTGTTTTACCAACGGCTCCATGCAAACCCCGAGCTGAATCAGTCAGACGCTGGGGTTCAGCGAATGGCCATTGAATACTCAGGTTCACCAGTTTATTAGGAACACCCTGAGCAATGTCTTCTCTATCGCGTTCGCTGCCGTTTCCTTGTTTACGCTTCGATTGAGCCGCGCCAGGTGTTGATTCCGTTGATGTTGCCGTTGCCGATGCCGTTGAACCGTTCGAGCTACTTTTCCGCCTGTGACGGCGGGAGTTTTTGCAATGTAAGCAAAAATGCTCGAATACCATCTTGAACGGCAACAGATGGGTGGAATGTAATGGGTTGATACTTTTAATACGTATACTATGTATGATAATGACTGGAAACAGGAAGTGCAATGAGCTGCGATGCAAAAAACGCTGCGTTGGCCAAACAGCGGTACTGCAATTTCTGTGGGTGGCACATGGGACCAAATAAGAATTTTCTATATGCTGATGATATCCATAGATTCATGAAGTATTTACATATTAACCACCATCTCTATATTGCTCAAGGTTACAGATTATCTTTGAGTATTTTAGGTATGTCTCCCATTCCTGTGTTGTCAAATTGATGCTGTTTTCTCCATCTCCACAATTTTGTGCATCTGCATGTGTTTTGTCAAATTGCAGAGCATCGAGTTTCCTCCTATACATAACTGTGTCCTTCCAA
This sequence comes from Chascanopsetta lugubris, assembly GCA_016785325.1. Taxonomy (NCBI): domain Eukaryota; kingdom Metazoa; phylum Chordata; class Actinopteri; order Pleuronectiformes; family Bothidae; genus Chascanopsetta; species Chascanopsetta lugubris. Next base: position 204,989 of record JAFBJT010107900.1, on the reverse strand, counting down.
TTCAAATCAATAGCCGAGCCACGGTTTCGGAGCCACGTCTGTCGGATGACTCTGCCCCTCCATTGCAGACGAGCTCTAAATACGACTTACTTCAATCGCTGGCCTCCGAACTGATCACACAGCTGAGCGCACACCTTTAACACGCTTTGAATAAAAAGCCCGACCTTCATGGGGGAGATGATTTATTGCAGTGCCGTTGCATTAGACCGCGTTAGTTTTAGCTTGATTTACCTCATAAACCGACCGAGTGAGTGTATCTCTCAGGGTCCTGCAGGACTGAGGGGGGTTTTATGACGATAATAACATTTGGTGGAGCAAAGAATGAGATGAATAATGAGCCCCCATCCACTGGTATTTGTGTGTCTCTGCTAGGTGAGGAATGCATGGGCTTGAATACTGATCATTTCAAAAGACTGTCTCTCTCCCTTTGCCCGGGAAAACAGTTCTGAGCTGTTATTAAATCCCCAAATCAGATTTGATTTCAAAGGGCTCCCTGCACTTAACGTGCACTGGAATTGCTTTCTCTTGTTTTACACCCGCAGTTCACGCACCTCCGTGTGTTCCCATTGTCCGTGACCTGTTTCGCTGTCTCCAAACGAAACACTATACCCCTCGCCGTATTTATTTGATGTGCTGATTCCGCTGCTCGGGCTCACAGACGCACAGAGAGGGAGAGGAGCAGAGGAAAAAAAAGAGAAAGACGAAAGGAGAGAGCTCCGTCAGATCGACATCTGAGAAACAGGAATTTTGTCTTTCAGCACAAAGCCCCAGTAAAGTCTGTTGTTTCTGGAAGGACGTGAGCAGAGGATCCATAACTATTGCAACATAACACGGTACATGCTTCTTTCTTTTTTCTGCATGCGCTGTGTGTGTGATTGATGGTGTCCACAGTGGCCTCGCTCCACTTTAGACTCATTACACCATTCTGTTTCATGGTGTGTTCTGAAGAGCCAAATTCATCCGGGCTGCATCCCTCACATCCGTCTCCATCGAGTCTGGGTCTCGGCTGTGACCCAAGACTGGATATACAGATGGACGTAGTGTCGGTGACGTCACCCGTAGGTCACCGCAGAGCCAATGCGGCTCATAGTGGGCGAGTCACTCGTCGCCATCTTGCCGATGTCTAACTCCTCCTCTTTCCTGGTTCATCCAAAAATGGGGCAGGGCACAGGTAGAGCTGGGTGGGCCCATGGTGCTGTCGTAGCATCCACGGAATGTGCCATGTCGGCCCAGGTGTCGCTCAGGAGGCCACGCCCCTCAAATTAATTCACCCTCCGTACAGTCCTCGCGGGAAACGATAGTCAAGACTAAAACCGTAGTTTGTATCAGGCTTTGAACATGTTTGATTCCCCCTTAAAGTTGGCCATTTCAACGCGGGACTGAATGGGATGGACACGCTTTCGGAGCCTGCCTCAAGTGGCCACACCGTGAACTGCAAGTTTGTCCACTTTCTGTTTTGGGCTCATCCGTCAGCCCCGGGGGTCACTGCATGGTTGTGACCCAGTGACGAATGAACAGGGAGAACGTGCACGGGGAGCTGCTCCGTCTGACTTTAAGCCCCACCCCCTCCTACCTCCACCTGAACACCAGCGATAAACGATGCCTCCTGCGCACAGCTGCTGATTCTGTAGGAACAAAGTGAGGTGTGTTCTTCGGGCCGGCTGCTCATTTACACCCCTGCGTGCTCCGGCCGTAACCTCTCCTGTAATCTGTGTTATTACCCCGACCGGTTTGGCTCTAATTGATTGTCCACCACCAAAATAACCTCCATAATTGTGCTTGTGTAAATACAAGGCATGAATGTCATTTCCACACAGCCGACTCGGCCCCATTAAGGATCAAAGCCTCGGCTTCCTCCCGGTTATCTGCACATCGGACAGCGGGACTGTTGTTGTGTGACAACAGCAAAGGGCAGTCAGGAAACTCCCAAGGTTTCCACTCGTCCGCCATAATAATCTTCCTCTTTGTGCCGGCGTGCCAGCTACATTTGTGCCTATTTGTCTCAGCTGCAGAATTATTTATTTATTTATTTATTTTAATTTTTTTTTTTTTTATATTCCATTGTTCGATGAGACGTTCGCACCACTCGGGTTCAACAAAGGGCCTGTTTAAAAATGTGCGGCATGACACAGAATCCACTGTACAGGCACCAGGAAGCGAGGCTCCTCCGTCTCTCTGGAAAGTCACAGCCGGTTTAGGCTTCGGAGTATTTCGCTCCTGTGAGATAAACGTTGGCAAGGACGTGGATTCAAAGAGCGGCGGTGGCTTGTAATGAGCTGCAGAATACGCCGGGTGATTCGGGGTCATCCGCCGCCTCTCTTCTCTGCCTCTTATGAGATTTACACATGTGACGTGTCTCACTCCGAGCGTTTGTGACGGGTGGGGGGTGGGGGGGGCGGCGCTGGGATCCACTGTACATCAGCATGTGATTGACAAAGTCATGGTGTGTGTGTGTGTGTGTGTATGAGCTGTGTCACTGGATCTTTATATAGAGTAGTATTCAGAGTCAGACCCTAGGAGGCCTGTGTTTGGCTGCTGTACGCTGCTTGCATAAATAAACCTGTTTATCGCCAACACTTCACACACACTTCACACACGCGCACTTCACACACACGCACTTCACACACAAACTCAACACGTTTCACTTGGGCTATTTTTTTTCCATCTTCCGTCATGTTTTCTGCCTCCTCCGTCTTTGCCTCTCTCGCTCCCTCTTTGTTGATAACGGTATTTATGGCAAAGATTCTCGCCTTTCTTGCGCGGCCCTGTCACTCAAACACGACACGAGCCACGAGAAGGATGTGGCGCAGCTGCGCGTTAGAGGCGACACGGCCCGAGAGAAGAAGGGGGGCGCGTCAGGTTGTGTGTTTTTGTGCCATGAATGTGCCGCCTGGGCCGATGGTGTGGGTTGAGCAGAGGGACAGAGTGGGAGGTTTGGCTTTATCGCGTGCCCTATATGTCTGTCTGCGTCTGGGTGTCTGGTCGCTCCGCTGCTGCGCTGCGCTCTCTCCCTTTTGATCTCCCACAGCCTCTTTCCTTATTTTGCCCAAGTCCGTGCACCTAACGGGATCATCAGCCCGTTCAGAGCAGACGCAGCCCTCGCTCATGCAGGCAAAGTTTGAAATGCGTCTCTCCTCCACGTCCCGGTCAAGTGGAAGACTGTCAGAGAGCTTACCTTTCATCCCTGACCAGTGGTTGGTTGGTGTGGTGGTTGGTTGGTGGATGTTAGTGGGTTGGTCAGAAATGCGGTCAGTTGGTTGGTTCTTCGGTTGCTCGATTTGTTGCTTGGTTCACTTGGTTGCTAGGCTGATTTGGTTGGTTGGTCGGTCAGAAGGTCGGTCCGTCAGCCAGTGAGTTGGAATCTTAGTTTCTTGGTTACTCGACTGGATTAGTCGCTTGGTTCTTTGGTTGTTTGGTTGGTTGGTTGGTTGGTTGCGTGTTGGTTGATAGGGGAATCAGTTCATCAAAAATTCTGTCTTTTGGTTGGTTGCTTGATTGATTTGGGTAGTTGCTTGGACACTTGGTTGCCAGGCTTATTTGGTTGGTTGGTTGGTTGCGTAGTAGACCGGTCTGACCTTCAGTCAGTGGTTGGTTGCTTGGTCACGTGGTTGCTCGGCTGGTTTGGTTGATTGCTTAGTTGGCGGGTCGCTTAGTTGGCGGGTCACTTAGTTGCGTAGTTCTAATGTTATGGTCCTCACTCTTCCTTCTCAAACATCCTTACTTTTCTCTTTGCCTGAAACTTGAATCAAGGACAAACCACGGAAACGCAAACCATGTGCTGAACGTGTGATTGACCGTGTGTAAACTTCTCCTCAGGTCGTTACATTGACAGATGTGGCCGTGACATTGTGACATGTAGTGTGACTGTCGCATCATCTGGAGGCTTTTACTGCCAGTAAACTCTTTTATACCTGCTGCCATAAACAAACAGCTCGTTAAAGACGCCACCGCCGACATCCTCCGCTCATACCACACACATTGTTAGCATTCAGCTCACGGCGTTCACCATGAAAACTGCATTTTAAGACTCGGCGTTCCCGCGGACATGCTTCTCGTCTGAACGTGATAAACAATATTGAAAATTCTCGAATGGAGTGTAACGCTTGTCGAGGCGCCTGCCCTCGTCTTCGGAGCATGTCTCCGTGTTGCCATGGCGCTCGCCCTGTTGATACGTCACACCCCCTCTAATGGAGGAACAGGAAGCGGCGGGGAGAGAGATAAAAATCTGGCATCTGTTGAATGGACGAGCAAGTTAATTACCTCAGCATGCACCCCCCCCCCCCCCCCCCCCCCCCCCCCCCCCCCCCCCCCCCCCCCCCCCCCCCCCCCCCCCCCCCGCCCGCGGCGGCCCCCCGCCGCCGCCCCCCCACCCCCCCCCGCCCCACCCCACCCCACCCCAGCCCCCTTCCCTCGCCTCCGATCCCGGAAAGAGGAAGATGGGGTTAAAGTGATGGATTAGGGATGAGTGAGGGAGCACAGGGTTCGGGGTTAAGAGCGACTCGGAGCCACGCCGCTGTCCTGTCGAGCGTGGCGGAACAGCGGCGTCCGCCCTGTGAAGTGTCTGCGTGGGGCTGGGGTGTGAGCGGCAGAGGAAATGAAAGTCATTACTGTCAGCGTGGAGTGAGCTTCATGGCCCAAACGGGATTAGACAGTGCATCCGACATTGTTTCTATACATTGGTAGACTTAAAAGTCAAGCGCAAAATGGGATTAAAATGAGGGAGAAAAACCAATAAATAACCTTCAACAACCCACCCCCCCCTCCTCCTCCTCCTCCTCCTCCTCTCCTACGTCTCTGCTTCTGTTATTCCTTCTCTATCCCCTTCCTGTTTCATGTCTCACTCTGTCTTCACAGCCTTTTGTCTTTCACCTGTCTCGCTCCCTGTCCCATTCTTCTCTCTCTCTCTCGCTTCTTCCCTCCATCATCAAAATGCACAGGTAGGCGCCGGCTCCCACTCGCACCTTACAAAAAAACATCCATCCATCCTTCTGGGGCCAATTGGCTCTTGAAATCCAACTTCATTCCCCTCGAACTGAACCCTTTCAAAAACAAACCCCCCTACCTCTCGTTCTCTCCACTCCTCTTTTTTCTTCCCTCCTTCCAAACAGCCCCATAACAAACTGGCAAATTGTTGCCCTTCCTTAACTTTTAAGGGTATTATGCACCATGTCCAACTTCAAAGCCTGTCTTAACTCCACACTTTAATTGTATCTTCTCCAGCTCCCTCCCTCTCTCTCTCTCTCTCTCTCTCGCTTGCTCTCTGTGCCATTTGATTCTGCTGACAACAGCACTCCTCGCTGCGTTCTCCACCATCCTTCTCTTCCATCCTCTTTGGTCCTTGCTTGTGTTCTGTGTTGATCGCCCCCCCCCCCCCCCCCCCCCCCCCCCCCCCCCCCCCCCCCGATGAGAGGGTCCTTTTTTGTGTTGTGTGTTTACCTTCCCCCCCCCCCCCCTCCTCCCTCTCATCGGCCCCTAGCTGCCTTCAGAGGCCATTGTCCCCCTGTTGTCACCTACTTTGAAGAGGTAGCCTCCATTTCCTCTCTTGGCAGTCGGTTGTTGCCCGGGGTGTGTACACACCAAACAAACTTGAAACAGTAACCCCCTGTCCTACATTGGCTGTCTCCTGCTCTCTTTATCTGCGCCCTCTCTCTCTCTCTCTCTCTCTCTCTCTCTCTCTCTCTCTCTCTCTCTCTCTCTCTCTCTCTCTCTCTCTCTCCCTCTCGTCCCATCTCTGTCTGTGTGTGCTGACTTCCTCCTCATGGCCCTGGTTGATAATTGCCATAAGCTTCCCTCTTGGTTTCATTTTCCATTGTCCTCCCCCCAAAATTCTTGGCTCTGGCTTGAGATAAAGGGATGAGTACTTCAAAGGGGTCTTGCAAAGAGTTTAACCCCGAGCCGAAAAGGAGCAGCACACAATACTGTAATTGAGAGCAGTTACTGATCACAGAGCACCGGCGCACAGAGGACAGACACACACTCATACACACACACTCTGAGTGTTTACGACTGCTTCTGAGGTGGCCGGTCGCAGTTACAACAGGCCAAGGTTGCTCAGGAGACCATATAAGCCAGTTGTAAAAACCTCCCTGTTCCTCTTTAAATGTTCAAATACCATGTATTTTCCACCAGATACGACTTCAGATACCATAAAGAACTCCATCGCTTTGAGTGTGTAGGTCACGTCCCAAAAAAGGAAGAGTCAATGTTAAAGAAGGGATTGGACCCACAGGTGATTTATGCATGTCCTCCCCTCTCTATTTATAGTCCTCTTTGTAGTCGAGCTGAATTTGACCTGTCCCTGTAATAATATCTTCCCAAACAGAGGGACGGTTACATCCCATAACCTCTCCCCCTCAGAAGCCCTCTTTCAAGGGGCTTTTTATAGGAGCCAGGAGCCAAGGACACCCCTGGTCCCGAGGCCAGTCCTGGACCTGGGGTCAGCTCCTGAGGGGGGCGGCAGGGAAGACCCGACCTATTGGGGACCTCCCATGAACCAGGGATGGGGTTTGACCAACTGGCCTCCGGAACTGGCAGGGGGTCCACGCCGTCGCTATGGTGATGGTTTCCACCCCGGTGTGTTTACTGTCAGAGTTCAGCCTCGGACGGGCAGAGTTAACAAAGGAGGACATTGTCCAGGGCTGTTTTGGGTATATTACCCAGATGACCTGTGTACCTGCTGAGGGACCCGGCCTGTGTCGATGTGCTTTTATGAGATAAGAGATTGTTCAGACTTGTTTGAACTCTTGACTCATTAGTGTCTCACATCTGGCCTGGTTCCAGATGTCGGATATACCAAGACATGCCCACACAGCCCTGGGTCGCACTCCTCCGTTGAAGGAGCATTATCCTTTACCTTTTTTTTTTCTTATGTTCCCAATTTAACCGAGCTACTTCCCAGTCTCACCACAGCCTGGTCTGGGAGTCAGTGCTGCTCCTCCTTTCCCGGGACGGTACATTTTGGTATGGGAACAAATTTTTCAAAGGCGGCCGAAGTGGCCTCTGCATGATGAGTAATCCCTGAGTCATCACGACCTCTTCAAGAGCAATTTCCTCTTTTATTAACCTTGATGGGAAGCGAGGCATCAAGGGAAAAAGTTTTGCAGCACCTTTGGCAAAACGGGACTTGATCAAAATGTTTGCAGTCTTTGTACTGCACTTTTTTTTGTTTTAATAAATGTATGTCCACCAAGACAACAAGGACATACAGACACCTACTGTCTCGCTTTCGAGAATACACCCAGTCATCTTGCACAAAGAGTCCCCTGTGGCGGCTCCATTGAACACTAAAGACCCATCCAAAACACTATTGACTGTGTTCTATAAACACTACCAGCATCAGCCACTGTAGCTGCATCCAGCGCAAATAAACAAAAAAAAATGCTGTTTCCGAAATGTCCCCTGAAGTGTGTGTGTGTGTGTGTGTGTGTGTCCAAACAGCTCCTCAGTCATAGCTGTGAATGAATGTGTGTATATGTGTGTGTGTTTTGTGAACTGCACTGATGGTTGTTATCTAACGCTGCAGTAGAGGAGGTTAAAGCACAGAGCTGCAGAGTGAGGGATGTAGAGGGGAGTGAGTCTTCAGTCTCTAAATGACATGATAACATGACTCGTGGATCTCATCCTCACTCAGGCAGCAGATGTTTACATGCATGTGGCCTCTGTTGCCACTGGTAGGAGCTGTGGAGTTATAGCACCATTAGGATTTCCCACTGGTGTGTGTACACGTACATGAGGACTGGATGTGGATTGAATGTCTCTCAAATGTACTAGGTTCTCTCTATGGGGGCAGCCATGTTGCACCACTTTATTTACAATAGCCCAGAATGGACAAAGGGACATCCTGTACAGTTTTGGTCCAAATGTCACTTTGTTTTGCTGTGAATGGAATATTAAATAACCAATTGATCATATGGATGTTTTTATATTAATATGCAAATTCTTGCTTCCATTACTCTAGAAGGACTTTTTCTATCTGGTGCAGGCTGCCATGTTTTAACAGCAGCAAAAGGATTTTTTGCTGCACCATCCAACCTCATCACTAGATGTCACTACATCCTACTACTTGCCGCTTAATCTTTCACACTGTGCTTTTCTGTTTTTCAAATAATGGCAGAGTTTTGCAACAAAGTGTGAAGTGAATGGTAACATGAGGGGTATTTAACTGCAATATATAATTTCACCACTAGGGTGCCACTAAACCCAACGGACTTTACCTTTAAGTTTTAATAGGATTGCTGAAGGCTAACATATGCTCCAATTCATACTTTGTATGCAATAGTGACATGCAGGGTTTTTGGCTGCAACGAGCAACATCGCCACTGGGTGTCAATAGATCCTACACACAAATGCACCCAAGCGCTTAAAAGGGTCGGCTTTTTTTCTTTTCTTTTTTGCTAACTGCACAAAAACGTGCAGATGAGCACAGAAACGTGTTTTTTTGGTGCATGCACTGTGCATCTGCAGTACTCCACTGGGTTAATCTTCAAAACTATGCGGGTCTTGAAAAGAGAGAGCCAGAGAGAGAGAGAGACAGAGAGAGAGAGAGTGAGAGAGAGACAGAGAGAGACAGAGAGAGAGAGAGAGAGAGAGAGAGAGAAAGATCCCTGCGTCTTTAAAGTTTATGTAGCAACAGAGGGATTGTAGCGATAATGCTATTAGGGCGGCAGATCAGTTACTTCTGACGCTCCAAAGCCTCGGGGAGTTGGCTCAAGATTGCTTGTCTTTGATAAGGTCCTCGCAAGGCAACTTCCAGAGCCGGGGAAGCGAGCGGCGGCGCGCGGCGTGGAACAGCCACACAAACGCGATAAATAAAAACGGGAGCCTTCCGAGCGTGTTTCGTCCTCCGTGGATCGAGCACGTCTCGGGTTTATTTGTGATTATCGGCGCCGTTTGATTTTATTTGAGCGGCGCGGGGCCGGAATTAGTTTTTATGCGGCTGTCAGGACCCGGCAGTCGGTTCCTGACTTTGAAGTGCGCTGCTCCAGCCTCTCGGTTCAGTTGGTGTTGGAGTCGCCTACAGGAGAGACCCACCGTGCGCCATGGCAGCCTGAGACCGGAGGGAGGAGGAGGAGGAGACAGGGAGGAGGGAGAAAAACGATATATTTTTTTCCTTCTTCTTCTTCTTCTTCTTCTTCCTCTCGAGTGCATTTTCTAACCCGGACTCGTATGTGGACGCGCCGTGGAGCCGCCGCGCTCCGTGGATTTAACACGCGCTTTTTTGGATGCGAAACAATCCGGAGTTTTCCAGTCGAAGAAGAAGGAGAAGGAGACGGAGAAGGGACTCGGTGCGGATCCATGGTAAGTTTTCAAGTGCGTGCGCGCGCCTTGGTGTGTGTGTGTGTGTGTGTGTGTGTGTGTGTGTGTGTGTGTGTGTGGTACGTGCGCGCGCGCACTCCGCCTCCTCCTCCTCCTCCTCTGCCTCAAACCGCCGGCCCCCACTGGAGTTTCCTTTGATGTGCTGTTGACTCGCTTTTGAAGTTGTGTTCTGTGGGAAACGAGGCGCTTTTGTTGCGTTTAAAGACCCGGAAAAGTGCGTTTTTTCGTCTTTGGACCACTCGGTTCATCCCGAGCTGTTTTAGAACATAATTTCACGAGTTAAAGGAAGAAGTTTAGTTTCTGAGAAGTGCTGCTTTCGTTCTTTTTTTTTTTTTTGAGAGGAATTCCTCCCCCACGAGATCAAAGAGCGGGGGGACTGGACGGTAACGACGACTTTTCTTCTTTCTTGCGCCTCGAACGCCACATTTGAGAAAGTTTAAACACCTTTATATTGCGTGGACTTGTCGTGTTAGATATTATTATTCTGTTGCTGGAGCACAGAGGTTTACACTTGTAGCCTGGTCAAGTTGAATATGGTACTGGTCGTGTTTTTTTCTGTGCCGCTCATCTGCGACAATCTGTGCGTAATCTTCGCGTAATTGGCACCACATCTGGATGTTTGAAGAGTGCCATGAGTTGTAGCTCACACTCAGTCGCGCGCGCGCATACTAACACGCGCGTGCACGCCAGCAGCAGAAGCAGGCTCCATTAACAATTTCGGTCACGTTTTTCCATCTTGCTCCAGTTCTGTCCCGCATCCGCGCGTCCCACAGGTTCTCGGGCTGCGTGTGATGGTGTCGCTCGTGGACGTGGACATGTTGGGAATCTAAGTGTCGGGCAACTGTGTGGGGATGTGGGAGAAGGCAGGCGTGTGTTTGCGCTCTGCAGCAGGAGACAGACTCTGTGCCGGGCTGGAACCCTGACAGCAGCCGCGATGGATCCGGAAGCGTACGTGCGTAAAAGGTCCGGAGGATAGGTGACTTATTAATGGTGGCTGGGTTCGAAGCCCGGGCTCCTCGTGACGTGGTTTCAGTGAAAGTGTCGGTTGTTTTGTTTTTATTTTTTTTATGTGTGTGCATATGAGAGAATCCAGGATAAATCGGCACAGATCACACTCATGCTCTGAGATGTGAAGAATCGCAGTTTACGTAATGCTGCTGCTGCAGCGTCTTCTCACGTTTGTTTTACGTGCGTAAAAGTCAGTGGAGGCGACTGTTGTTACTGCGCCCGCGCTCCTTTGAAGTTGGGGCGGATCTGGCTTTGATCAGATCGATACTTTGTGTTCCAGGCAGCCGGAGAGAAGCTCCCCCGCTGACATAAGAGAGTGAGGAGATTACAGTAGAAGCTCAGAGGAGGCGAACAACACTCTCTCCCCGCTGCCCCTCAGAGCCATGAGCCGCCCGCTTATGGACCACATCGCCGCTAGTTTCCGAGAAGATGCCCCTCGACCCCCGGTGCCTGGGGAGGAGGGCGAGGCGCCATGCAACCCCGGCAAAGTCGCAGTGATGAAACCCATCGAACCCCGCGCATCGGTGCTGCTCGGCTCCCCGGGCTCCTCGGCCCGGAGGAACGAGGACGGACTCGGGGAGCCCGAGGGGAGCGCCTCCCCGGACTCGCCGCTCTCCCGGTGGACCAAGTCCCTGCACTCGCTCCTCGGGGACCAGGACGGCGCGCTTCTCTTCAGGACCTTCCTGGAGCGGGAGCAATGCGTGGACACGTTGGACTTCTGGTTCGCCTGCAACGGCTTCAGGCAAATGGACCTCAAGGATACCAAAACGCAGCGAGTCGCCAAAGCCATTTACAAGCGCTACATCGAGAACAACAGCATCGTGGCCAAACAGCTGAAGCCCGCGACCAAAACCTACATACGGGATAATATCAAGAAGCAGCACATAGACTCGTCCATGTTCGACCAGGCGCAGACCGAGATCCAGACCAACATGGAGGAGAACGCCTACCAGATGTTCCTGACCTCTGACATTTACCTCGAGTACGTGAGGAGCGGAGGAGAGAACCCCGGCCACGTCACCTCCAACGGGCTGGGCGACCTGAAGGTTGTGTGTGGATACCTGCCCACGCTCAACGAGGAGGAGGAGTGGAGCTGCGATTTCAAAGCCAAAGCGCTGGTTGGACTGTCGACATCCAAGGTGCACAGGGCGCCCGTGTCCATGAGGGCGGTGGAGGTGCTGGAGGGCGGATACAGGTAAGGCTGCTTCACCTTTTCTAACCGACTGTCGGGGGCACGCTGTGCGTAAAGGCTGCGTAAAAGGCACAGATTTGGCGTTCGCCATGCATGCGTAAAAGTGGAAGACACACGTGTTCCCTACATTTCGCCTCTTCAGCTTTTGAGTCTCTGTTAAAGGTGCAGTGTGTAAGATTCAGGTGCACTAGACTGACCGACAGAGATGTGAAAATACAATGTTCACATCTCATTGGAAGATGTTTGGATGAATGTAAGTTGTTGATTTCATGACCCAGGAATCAGACCCTTTTATATACACCTGGCGTAGATCCTCCCTGTGGAGGCCGCCACATTCCACCATCAAGGAAGTACAGTAGCCCTAAATACACAAACTTCAACAGGACCCCCATGCACCTGTAACCCTAGATGTCACCAAATCCAACACACTGTGCCCTTTAAGTGTGTCTTTATGGCCCCTGTCATCATCCTCAGTTGTACTTGCCTGGATGTCCAGAGCTTTGAAATAGTCATTCTGCAGATCGAGGCGTCGTCTTCCACGAGCGATGCTCATGTCACGGTTGACTGTGACACCAACCGGCAAATAATAGGTGATGACATTGCTTTTCATGCAATGTGCACCACCAGCACCTTCCCGCTGTCCGGTCCGTGGCCCGGGCTTTGAACCTGTAGCACATCTGTCTGAGCCACTTTTGGAATTGGATTGAAAGATGAAAGCAAAAGTTAAGATTGATCCCAAACACAGAGAAGTGATTCCAAGCCTCCTGATCATAACTGATCATAGATGATCAGGAGGTATCAGTGTTATCTCAGTGTTATTTTGATGCTGTTGCCATGGCAGCAGCACATCACAAGTTGTGTTTACATCTCAACCATTCTATTAAGGACATCGTCTGTTTCTGGACAACAATGATCAACAATTGTGCTTGTAGTAGTTTGGATAATCACTCACATCCCAGAATTTAGAATTTCCCTTTTATTTTGAAATGATGCGTCACTCCACTGTTGATATGACGGCCCTTAGTTCCTTTGCATCCCCCCCCCCACCCCCACCCCCTGCCCCCTCCCACTGTGTCACCCCACAGATTCAAAACATGTGGAACTCATTCCTCCTTTTTTCCGCTTCCCTCTCCTCACCTCTTCTCTTCTCAGGTTCCCTTTAGAAAAAGACAGAATAAAAAGAAAACAAACCCTGAATGGCAGCAGACACACACACGCGCACACACACACACACGCACACACACACACACACACACACCCGATCCAATCCTCTCACTCTCTTCTTCACCCTTTTTTCTTGTTTAGTGTTAATTCTCTGATTCCCCCTCTGCCTTCACCACTTTTATCTTTTTTTCCTTCTTCCTCCCCCCTTTTTTGAAAACGCAGTGATGGGGCCAACGAGGAGATGCTTTTGGAGCCAAAGTAAAGGGGGGGGGGGTGCTCATGAAAGAAAAAGAGAACGAAAGGGAGGGAGGAGAAAGTATAAATGAGGGGGTGAGAGTGAGAGAGAGAGAGGGGGGGGGGAAGAATGCAAGGCCAGCTGTGTTAAATACCTGACTCTTTGCGAGCCCCTCTGAAGGTCAGCCTGGAGCTGGGGGCCTACAGCTTTAGTCATGCTGGGTCTCTCCCTCCTTACCAAGACCCCAACCACCACCCCCCCCCCCCCCCCGCACCCTCCTCC
>JAFBJT010107900.1:188586-191339 GCA_016785325.1 Chascanopsetta lugubris | reverse complement strand
CATGCCCCCGCCCTCTTGTTTCTTTCCTTCTGGTCCCCCCCCCAACCCCCCCCCCCTCCCCCCCCCCCCCTCCAACCCTTTTCTTCTTCTCCTCCTGTACCGCTGCAAGAATGCACACGCACAGCAGGGGGCGAATGCCGAGGGAAGAGTGAGTGTGAACAGGACAGGGATGGAAAATTTGATGGAAGGTTGCACATGAACTTGGAGGAAATTCCTTGACCCCAGACCAGCCCATTCATTCATTCATTCACTCACTCACTCACTCATTCATTCATTCACCCACCTGTCGGATGCAGTGTCACGGCGCTAACCTGATCTCCCCTCGTCTCACCCTCTCAGATCCTACAAGAGGAACGACTCGCTCAACCCCTTCAACATGGGCTCCTTCGCCCCCGTCAGCAGCACCAATGACAGCGAGGTGTCCAGCGACGCCCTGACGGACGACGCCATGTCTGTGACTGACAGCAGTGTGTAAGTCCACACACAACAACGTGCACTTGGCAGAAGCATGTTTGAGGAGTATGGATAAAGACACATGCACCTTCACTCTGCTATGAACCTCGAGGAAACTGGAAGAGCAGTTTGCCACAGTGGAAATGCTGGTGGATTGTGGCCCCGTGTAAACACGGAAAGACGCCGGAGGTGCCAGGATGTGGCACGAGTCAGTGCCAGACAGCGACTCGGAGACGTTTTCTTTGATGAAAGTTAGCGTGTAGGATTGAGTGGCATCGAGAGGTGAATTGACATCACCTCACCTTCCTGTCCGAGCGCGTAGGACAAGGGTGTCAGGCTCATCTTAGTTTGCTTGCTCCTGCTTTGTGTCAACAATTGGAGTCCTTTCTGTCATTTTGACACTTTGCAAAGTCACCTCGCGGGCCGGATCGGACCCTCTGACGGGCCGGTCTTGGCCCACGGGTGCGTGCGTTTGACACCCCTGGTGTAGGAGGAGAACTAATGGAAGCCCCTCACTAAACATTAAAAAGCTCTTTCGACGTCAACAAAAACAACAAACTCATAGAAATAGTGCGATTACCTGACATGTTATTCCCACCTACAGATCAGTGGTTTGCCATGAACTGGTTAAGATGGGACGTGTGATTTTTAGAATTCTTCCATTTCTGGTGATAAAAAAAGATTACAACTTCCCCTAAATCTTACACACCGGCCCTTTAACCGATGGATAGAACAGCTTATTATATGTTGTCGTCCAAAACTCTTTGAAGTTTCCAGTGAAACCTACAACAACTTGAAATCATGGGGCTTCTCTGTGCGTGCAAACCCGCTGTCATTATATCATAAATTGTCAAATGACACAGTTTATGGAGCCGCTGTCCTCGTATATTTTGTCCTTATCTCTGCGTACATGCCCGGGGCCTCGCACACCGGCGGCAGCGCTGCTTTGGAGTGATCATGTGTGTGTGGGGGGTGACGAGGTGCGATGTGGCCATGGAGCCGCGCGCGGCCGAAGGCCGGCAGATCTCAGGTCAGCTGGTTTTTGGACGGAGAGTAGAACAATCGTCCTCTTGACCTCATGTCCACATGGGAGGCGGGGGATGATGATGTCAGTGAAATGTGGAGCGAGATGACAGATGGTTAAAGACGAGATGTTTAGTGCAGGTGGGGGGGGGGAGGGGGGCGGAGCCTCGCAGCTATAAAGGAGTTTTTCCTGTGTTACAGGCATATCTCTGGACGGCCCCAGCTTCAAATAAGCCGGCGCCAATATAGTCTTGGTCTGCTGTACTTTGACCCAGTGACAATGACACCCACTCCCCCCCCCTCCCCTCCCCCACGTGCTCTGTCCTTGATCAGAATATCTGCCTGTCTCTCTCTCCGTTAAAGGTGCAGTGTGTACGATTTCTGTCTTTTTTGTCACTTCTGAAAGTATTACAAAACCATAACATACATACATTTTCATGATTTTATAAGCACCTAAATGTTTTATTCTTTTTCCATTACTCCTACCTGAGCCCTTTAATGTATATTTACATGGGGAGAAAGGTCCTCTCTATGTGGGCCGCCATGTTTTTTACAGTAGCCCAGAGTTGACATACTAAACATCCTCTGACTTTTAATGACAACTGAAGTCTACTATAGGTTCTCCTGCATGCTCAGAAGGGTGAGGGTGAGGTGATGGATGCAATTTCACCACCAGATGTCACCAGATCTTACACACTGCACCTTTAAAAGGACCCATAAACATTTGAATCTCATTCACAGATGAAGAATAGAATAGAAGAAAAACGGTTGGGAAAAAAAGCAACGGGGGAGGAGGCGGTTGGGTGGGAAGAGAAAGAAGAAGGGTGGGGGGGAGGGGAGGGGGGATTTTTGCTTATATCTTATTTATGGATTTGCTTGGACGCTGGGGAATGCAGCTGCGCAGACTTCAAACATTACCTTATCTTACAAACCAGCCTTTTGATGTGCGGAGATCAGAGGCTGGCTGCGGCAGCGCTTGCCAAATGAAGATTGGGGGTGGGAGGTGGTGTGTGTGTGTGTGTGTGTGAGAGAGAGAGTGTGAAAGTGAGTGTGTGGGGAGGGCTGCTTATGCGCATGACTGTGGCATTTCAAAGCAAAAGTGGAAAAGTGCTCCTCAGTTAGGCTAGGTCACCAGGAAGCAGCTGTTCTGCATGGGAGAAAAGATTCTGTCTGACTCTGTCAAGTGTCGCGGTTTGAAGCCGGTAGCTTTTGCCGTTTGTTGTTTTTGATGTCATATTTTTTTTTTCCTTTTTTTTTGTTTTTTTTGCCAGTCAGCC
>JAFBJT010107900.1:173586-183586 GCA_016785325.1 Chascanopsetta lugubris | reverse complement strand
AAAAGCGGACGTACTAAACATCTTTAAAGTTTAAATGACAACTGAAGTCGACCACAGGTTCTCCTGCATGCCCAGAAGGGTGGGGGTGAAGGGATGGATACAACATGCAACTTCACCTCTAGAGGTCACCAAGTCTTGCACTGGTCAGCGTCGTTGGTCTCATCTCTAAACTCTCTCCTTTGTCTCCTCGCAGACATGCAACGTCCGGTCTCCAGCGAGAGAAGAGCCACCTAGTGCCTGTCCAGGGTGGGGGGTCCGTCCCTCTGTCTCTAGCCAATCCCAGCCCTGCTAGTCTCCTCGCAACCAGCCCCGGCCTCCAATCAGAAGAGTACGATGCCTCTAGCGTCCTGCCCTCCCCCTCTTCTCCTCCTCTCTGCTCCTCTTCCTCCTCCTCTCAGCCATAGCCTCCTCCACCTCGCAGTGTACTTCTACTCTTTTAACTCTTCCTCGTCATCCGCACTGCTTTGCTTTACCACACACGTTGGCAGACAGAGCGTAGTCATGTGCAACAGCACACATAATGCATGTGCACACACCCACACACGCGCACGCACATACACACACACACACACACACACTCTCGCAGTCGCTGAAAAGAGAAGGTGACCCCCTTTTCCGAAGCCTATTTTTAAGTCTTGTACATACAGGCCTGGCTTTGCCTCTGTGTTTGCATGAATCTTGTGTACTCGTGCTGGTTTTGTGTGTGTGTGTGTGTGTGTGTAGGTGTGTAGTCACTGCACCACCTGACTGAGACTTCTCTTTCATATATATGTATCATTTTTATTGGCTGTCCTTCAGTGAGCTGGCAGTCAGCAGGGGCGAGTGGAGCCGAGCAAAGAGAGCGCTCCTCTGAAGTGGGCCTACAAAGCCTTGGACATTGCTGAAGGGGAATTGTTAATATTGTGCCCCTTCTCCACACACACACACACACACACACACACACACTTACAGATGGCACTGGGTCACTCACTCACTCACTTGTGTGAGACTGCTGCTTGTGTCTCTCGTCCTGCTCCGTCTTGTTGTCGATCGCCGCTTCGAGTCTTTTGCTCCGTTTCCTCCTTTGATCGTTGTGAAGTATCGTGACTGTGCTGGCGCCCACTCACCTCGTCCGTTTCCTCCTGGTCTGTTTGCAGGATGAAGGAGAGTAAGAAGGGCGCAGGGAGCCATGGGGCGTGTGGTGGTGGCGGCGGCGGCGGCGGTGGCAGCAGCGGCGAGACGGTGGTCACGTATTTCTTCTGTAGTGAGGAGATCCCTTACCGAAGGACCATGAAGAGCCACAGTCTCACCCTGGGACACTTCAAGGAGCAGCTCCGCAAGAAGGGCAACTACAGGTGTGTGTTTATCTAATTACTGATCTCACTCAGCCTTTAATGATGAGGTAGGATGGAGTGAAATCTAGTGTTGAAGTTGTGTATTGCAGCTCAATACAGGTCGCCTCACCCTTGCCTTCCAATTTTAAAGGAGAACTTGTAATAGTGATTATTTAAACTGATAAGGTGTTTTCATTTGTCCATTCTGGGCTCCTGTATAAACATGGTGATCCATCATGGCGGCCTACACAGCTAGAACTCGTACATTCAGGTGATAAGTATTGGCATTATTATTCTATATTGTAATTTGCTCATAGGGATGGAGGCAATGCAAACAAAACCACACAGACTGGACCTTTAAAGACATTCACAGTATGAAATCGTTGAAGTGTCTTCCACAAAGTTTCATGTTATTCCATCTTGTGATTGTTGTTTGATTATACATGCAGCCGTATGTGGATAGTAAATGTTGAGGGATTGCATCCCTGTATCTTTAGTGGCGTGATGGCAGTATGGCTGACACTGGTGTGTGTGTGTGTGTGTGTGTGTGGTGATGGTGAGAGTGTGGGACATTGGTTAGTGGAATCAATGTTAATTTATATCTTTAAGTCTGGGTCAATAAGAGTTTTAAACATTACGTGGACCTTCAGTGTGTGTGTGTGTGAACAGATTCAGGCCAACTGTGGTGTGTGTGTGTGTGTGTGTGTGTGTAAGCAAAGGACAAGAGTGAGGGAGGGGGGCGGGGCTTAGTGGGGGTTAGAGGGAGAGTTTGAACTGCAGCGATTTGGGTCCCATCTGGTATTGATTTCCATGCTAAGGCACACTTAATACACATGGCTTTGAAGCCCCGGCCCCTTTCATTTCAACCAACAAAGACTCACACAAATGGCCAGCGTGCAAATTCTTCACTGATGCTATCAGGGGCTCTTTTTCCCCCCTCCTCTGCTCTAGTAGAGTGTGTGTGTGTGTGTGTGTGTGTGTGTGTGTGTGTGTGTGTGTGTGTGTGTGTGTGTTGAACGCGCACAGTGTTTACACATGTTGTAATCATTTTATGGATATATTTGAAAAGGCGGATTGTTAAACGCCGGATCCGCTTGTTTGCCCTACTCGCAGGGCCCCGGCTCGCTGAGGCCGCCTCACCGAGTGTTTGTGCTCTTTACTTTGATTGCATCTCACCAGTGAGGGCATTAAAGGGAAAAGATCAAAGGCGCATTGTTCAGGTTGCCACGGCCTCCAGGATTGTGTTAATGATTCCAGGTATCAAAGGTATGATTTCAAAATAAAAGTAAAAGGAACTCCGAGAAATGTCCCCCCCCCTTTTGCTCCAGATGTGCATTTTTGGATCAACAAATGTGACACATCTGTCCGCACACCCCTCCACCTCCTCCTCCTCCTCTTCCTCCTCCTCCTCTTCTTCTTCTTCCTGGCTTGTCATCTCAGTTCCTGTGTCATACCATCTGCATTTTTTTGGAAGCGGTGCTTTAATAGCAGCCAGAGAATGTGTGGAGTTGGGTCATTTCAACATGGCAGCGGTTCAACAAAGAACAGTACAGCCGAGCCCTGCCAGACGATATTGGTGCCAGATGTCAGGCTGAACGCGCTCAGAGCAGCAGAAGAGGAAGAAGGAGAGGGAGAAGGAGAAGAAGGAGAAGGAGAAGGGGGGGAAAAACAGATCCAGCCACATAAAACATGTTCCAGTGGAAATTCAGGCTCTCTCTGACTCTGTCTGTCTCTCTCAGCAAAAAAAGATCATGCCTCTTTGAAGTTTTTTTTTTTTTATAAGAGGAGGACGGTTCAACTTTTTTCTCCTGCTGTTCCTCCTTCCTCCTCTTCCTCCTCCTCCTGTTAGGGACGGAGGATACAATGATCAGGGATGTCTTGTCTCGTGCTCTTTCTTGCCGTCTGATTTATCTACTTAGTCTCATTAACTCGCCTCAGAGAAACCTCTTGTATTCCACTTTAGTTGAAGCCTTCCTGTATTTCAGTTAGAGCTGTTTTTTATTAGTGACCACCCTCGTGCTGACTGGAGCACGTGCACGCCCAGGCACCTTTTTTTTTTTTTGTCAATGACTCGCAGCGTTCGTTTTATACGAGTTGCATGTTCGACGTTGTCGGCCTCGCGTCTCGTTAAAAAACAAAAGTCTCACAAACACACACACAAACATTCCAGTGGCCCCACACATGGAGTAAATTGAGGCATTTTTCCATTACATAGTTAATGAGCGAATTCAGAGACACCCTCCCTCCGCCCCTCCCCTTCCAACAAACCCACTCCTGTTGCTTTCTCTTCCTCTAAAATGGGGGGGGGGGGGCCCCTAAAAGGGGGGGGGGGGGGGGAGTTGCATCATTAATGGCTCAGTGAAGTCATGGCTGAGGAGATCACCCCCCTTACATTTCTGTCTGAGTCGTCATGTCCCTCCTTCGATTAGCAGGACGCAGTGTTTCCTCCTCCTCCTCCTCCTCCTCCTCCTCCTCCTCCTCTTCCTCGGCGTCCCCCCGTCTTCGTCACTGCGATAATGAAACGGGCCTGAGTGAAAGCCCGGTCACATGCGGTGGGGTGTGTGGGAGTCGGGGCGGTAATGACAGGCCCGACTCGCAGGCACCCGAAATTTCAGGCTTTGTCCGAGGGACCCCCTCATTAGCACGTGGGCCTAATTGGCCAGTGTTAGCAAAACACTGGAGAGCTGGCCTCTTATTTCAGAGCTTCCCGAGCAAGTTGGTGACCATTGTGCCACTTTCCGATTGATCCCTGGATTATTGGGCCTTTTCTTTCTCTGCCGTTTGCCTTTCGCACATGCACGATGCAGAAGGGTGATGGATCAAATCCCGTGGAAATGCTGCTGCTGCTGCTGCTGCTGCTGCTGCTGCTGCTGCTGTGATATCTGGACCGGAGATGTCACAAGCAAATGACTGGCATGACATTATGATTGTCTTCCATCGTTGTTTGTCCAGGTCAACATCTTTGTTGGCGTCTTTGAAAACGTTTCGTTAATTTATTGCATTACATTTCACTTCCTCCGTGTTGAGGTCTTGGAAATGCCATATCCTCCATGATGCGGTTGCGCGGCACCACCCCTGCAGTTTCAGCGGAGGCTCCAACTCCAACAGTCCGTTGCTTGTCTGTTGAGAGCATCTTCAATGTACCTGGCTTTCGGTTTTAACCCCCCCCCCTCCCCCCGTGTCTCTGTGTTGCAGGTACTACTTCAAGAAAGCCAGTGACGAGTTCGAGTGTGGCGCCGTGTTCGAGGAGGTGTCGGACGACGGCTCCTTGCTGCCCACGTACGAGGGCAACATCCTGGGCAAGGTGGAGAGGATGGATTGAGGCGACCGTGCCGGAAACATATTGTGGAATTAAATCCCTTACGGACGCTTCACACCCACGTGGATTTACGCCTCCATGTGCTCACACACACACACACACACACACACAAAGCACATGTCCTCTCGGGCTCATTCCGTGGCCCCCCCCCCCCCCTGCCCCGGCCCCCCCCCCCCGCCCCCGCCCCCGTGCCGGTGTCTGCTCCTTGGCACTTGCCGGCATATCGCTGATATGTATATGCAGATATACATGTACATTGCATTGTATTGTGATGCTCGTATTGCTGTGTAAAAAGAATATTATTGCTATTTATTGAAGTTACCCCCCCTCCCCTCCCCCACAATAATTACTCCACCATGGACACGCTGCTTGGAGATGAGAACGTCTCCAGTTTCCACATCCATGAAATAGGAAATGGTTTGAATCATTTTCAGCCCCTTACGTCAAAGTGTAAAAAAAGAAAAAAATCACCTCTTGCCAAAACTCCCATTGGTTCCTTGTTGACTTGACGGGGAACAACCCTGATGGTCTGGCCGGAGAGAGCTCACGGCTGAGGCTTTGAGGACTCTGCGTCACTTAAAAGTTTGATAATATATTTACTACTACAGTGCTATTTGTGGCCATGTCGCCCCCCCCCATGTGCTCCGAGGGGCCCTGAGTGTACTATGAAAATGCTATTAATGTCTAATTCCCAACTCTGGGTGTTTGCCCAGCTTAGCCTTGATCTGTCGCGTCTTAGTGCCTTTGTTTCAGCGGCGCAGGCATCGCACAAATAGCCTATGTATTTACTACAGAGAGGAGAAAGCCCTGAATGGGTCCCCGAAATGTGTTTACACCCATAGTAATATTTACCAACAGATAGCTCTATCATGTGCTCCCCCCTACATGCTCACTTATGTGTATGTGTGACTGAGATACTATAAGATTACTGCACTTTGAGCTGCAGATGGTCACGATGGCGTTGATATATATGTATGTGTATATATATATATATATATATATACATATATATATATATACATATATATATATATATATGTATATATATATATATACACACACACACACACTATGTCCATAGTGTTGTAATAGAGTACAGAAGCTGTGCCTACATGGATTCTTGCCGTGTTTTACCCAGTTTTCAGGGTCGCGTTACTCCCTTGGTTTTTCAAGGGGCCTTATGTTGAAAAGATATTTTTATGCCTTTTAGTATCCGTTTCATCATGTATATGTTTTATAATATTTTTCATGGCTTCCTCGGCTCCACTTGTAAACTGTAAATTATGCGTTCTATAGAGCTCAGTCGAAAAAGATGCCTCGGTACTTTAATTATTGTAAGTATGAAGAGATGTAGCCTTTATTAAAATGGTCTATTTTTCAAATTAGCAAACGACTACCCGTGTTTTTGTGTGTGTCTTGTGATTGGGCAAATATAAAGATATGGGTTTCTCTTGCTCTAATTGGAATGTTACGACGGTGTGTGTGTGTGTGTGTATGAGACAAACTTGGTTACGCACTCCCCCCGCTGAGGAGAGTGCAAGCTGGTGGATCCAGTGAGAAATCTGCCCGATTTGCATCCATTATCAGCTCTTAATTTCCAGCAGGGATGTAAATTAAAACATGCAGCATTAATTTGGCCACCAGAGCCTCAGTGTGTTTTAGTCTTAGAGTGAGGAGGAGAGAGGGAGACTATCTAAGTATGTGTTAATGAGACATTTGGCAAAATGTGTGCCATGAGTGCCGGCACCCAGCTATTTACATGGTAAACTGTTTGGGCCTCCTGTGGCACTTTATGGTCTGTGTGAGTGTAATGTGGTGGTTAGCTCAGACCCAGTGAGATTCCCGGTGAGTGGATGGGAGCAGACGGCTGGAAAGAATGGGAGGTAACGGTATGAAACACCAGGGAGTCTGCGGGGTGGGGGGGGGAGAGGGGGGGAGGGGGGAAAAAAACAGGGGGGGGGGGGGGGGGGGGGGGGGGGTGCTTTGAGACGGAGGAATAGATTCAGTTCATGGATGTCAATTAAAGGTGCAGTGTGTCATTTTTTCCACTCCAAGAAATATTACAAAACAATTGCATTCTGACATTTTCATGAATTTGTCATAACCGAAGTGTATCATTTTCTCCCATTAACCTTCAATGAGCCCATTAATGTATAGTTACGTGAGGACCGGGTCCTCTCTATGGGGGGCGCCATGTTTTTTCAGTAGCCCAAAGTGGACGTACTAAACATCTTTTGAGTTTAAATCGCAACTGAAGTCAGCTTCAGAAGGATGAGGGTGAGGTGATCATGCAACTTCACCTCTACATGTCATTCAATCTCACAGGCTGCACCTTTAAAAGAGGGAAGATGAAGTGAATCGATCATCATATGCTTAATCAGAATATGTCATACGTGCTACGGTCAATTTAGGCAGTCGTTTACAGTACCAGCCAACACAAAGTGATCAAGGATCAAAGCATCAGCTCATTTGAATATGTAATAGCTTTAAGCTTCACACACCTGCACACTGATATCTACACACACCCATTTTCCCAATCCTCTGCCTCCCACCTCTCCCTTTCAACTTCCATTGGCTAAGAGCATTCCTCCCTCACGCCGCCTTTCAAATTGAAAGGGCATCGTGATATTGTTAAAATACCATTTTCACTCCTTTCATCAGCAAAGGTCAGTGCATACACTTGAAGGCCACCCTCCGGACCCTTTAGAACTAAGAGGCTCTCGCCCGGTGGCGCTGCACTGTTGGAAAAACCCACGTGAAGCCATCTTTGTGTCGGGGGGCTATTTTAGACGGGGGGTCATCTTTTTGAAGAGCGCACCGGCTTTAGCTCGACTCCAGGCTGCGATTCTCACACGAGGGTTTGAATGGAGGGACGTATGATAAGTTCAGGGCTTTGACCAATTTTGACCAGATTTTTGCGTGATTTCATTCGTTGCCGTTTGGTCGAATGGCAGTTTGAAACAAAACATTCGTAATGGGCCCAGAATGGATGTAAGGTCAAAGATGTCACCCACAGGTTTCTGCTCATGAGGCTCACAGTGGGCGGTTCACTTGCCGATGCCCAACTCCTCCTACTTCCTTGTTCGTCCAAAAATGGACAAAGAGGCGGAGCCCGCGGTGCCGTCGCAGCATCCACAGAACGCCACGGGTCGGCCCAGGTGTCGCTCAGGAGGCCACGCCCTTAATTATGCACACTTCCAAACCGCGGTCAAATGTGAAATAAGCGAGGTTTACGCAAACTCTGCTTGTGAGGTCCCACTGAAATGAAAATGACAGATCTCATCGTGCGTCACAGAGATGGAGTGTGACGTTCGGGCTCGGTGACATCGCCATAATCACAGTGTATTGTTGCCTCACGTCACATCCATACATTTGTTCTCTGTGGAGCTTCTTGTCTTACCCAATGAAAAGCGACAGCTGCCTGGGCCTCTGACTGTTCCGCTGTGGACTGGAGACTGGATTGACTCGGTGCCAATCTGTCACCCCCCCCCCCCCCCCCCCCCCCCCCCGGTGCCAATCTGTCCCCCCCCCCCCCCCCCCCTGCCCCACGGCCACATTTCTGCCTGTTATTGTTTCCCTGGCTGGTGTCTGAAGTCCGTTACCTGTCCCGCCCACATGAGGCCAGATCAGAGGCTACCGGCTGTGAACAATGGCACCACACAGGAACCTAAACAGGAAGTGGAGGCAGGATCACACAGATGCGCTTCAACTGGCTTTGACGTCTGTGTGTGTGTGTGTGTGTGTGTGTGTGTGTGTGTGTGTGTGTGTGTGCGTGCGTGTGTGTGCCTCCACTTTCCGAAGTGGTGCGAAAGAGATGACCTTGACCTCGCTCACTGCAAAATCTCTGAAATAGGGATCAGGGTATTATCGGCGAGTGAGAGACGAGGATCAAGTCTGAAACATCAAACATATGAAAGTGGAGGCTATGGGAAAAGAAATCTCTGCTTAGGGTCCGTCACCGCCAACCTCAGCCTCGTTTAAATACACTCCACCATAGACGGATGTGAACGAGACCCCCAATTTTGGGTCCTGAACCCCTTCATTTGGAACCTGGATCAGCCGAGCGGGTTGTTCCACACAGGCATCGAACCCAGACAGCCATGGGACTGTGGTCAACCAGGGGCCTCGTCTGGATCCTGGCCAGGCGCCACTGCGGTAGCTGATCCCCTCACCACGTGACCAATCACGTGACGTTACACCGCCTCGTGTTCCACGCCGGCCAATGGCGAGCGTCCTGACAATTGTGCTCTCTGGCTACGTCCAATTTGCGGAAACATGTTCAGACGACAGCTGCTCGGCCAAAGAGAATCAGAACCCATCCATCAAAAGGAAATTAACGGGGCTATTATTGAAGCCTGGAACATGGGCATCATAGATTTGCATTATGGCTGAGTGAGGAAACAGAATCCCATGAAAAGACCTGTCTCATGTCTGGAAGCCCGGAACAATACTCTGGCTCGCTCCTGTTTTCAGGAGACAAGCGCCCGGTAACTGAATGACCGACATGTGCTGCCAGAAACATTTGAAGGCTGAAACAAACTCCTCTGAGGTCGATATCGCATGTCCTTCTCCAATCACACTGCGGGAATTTGAAGAGATTATGTATCTCGGAAAAAAATGCTCCAGGAAACCAAGAGGACTGGCGTTTGACGTTAAGGGCCCGACACCGGATCCTTTCCGCCGGTGCAGCACGGGGGTATCGGATGCTGCGCATCTCAAAGGGGCACCGAGGACGCGAGGTACCATCACTGGTCCGGCCGCACCGCCGGCGGGCGGGGTGGGGGTGTGTGTAGGGGGGGAAGGGAGGGAGGGCGAGGGGGGGCGGGGCGGGGGGGCGGGGGCCGGGGGGGGGGGGGGGGGGGGGGGGGGGGGGGGGGGGGGGGGGGGGGGGGGGTGGATTCTGCGTGCATCCTCCCCCCGCAGCTGAAGGAAAAGCAACTTTTGTAAAGAGAGTACGCGCCATTGTCCTCATGTGGTGTTTACGTTTGTCTTGGGTTTCACCTTGTGCGCGGCAGAGCCACAGCTCAGGCATTGTTCGGGGCCCGCGCAGGAATGGTAGCCTGCAGTCACCTTCTCTCTGACTGTCGCCATTGTCCCGCCACCAACGCCCCCCCCCCCCCACCTCCAGACCGTCTTTGTTTTTGCCCGCTGCCACAGACAGCTCGGATTGTTGCCCGATGTCGCTTCCTGTCGTCCCATTGTTTCCAGCGTCTCCTCTTATATACGACTCGGCTCCTCGCAGGTCGATGTGTGCGTCGGATGGTTGCTGCAGGCGATGGGAACGTGAGGTTGGGGGGGAGTGGGGGGCGGCTGGGGGGCGGGGGGGGCTGTGGTGGGGGGGGGGGGTGGGGGGGCGGTGATGGGAGAG
>JAFBJT010107900.1:108461-140005 GCA_016785325.1 Chascanopsetta lugubris | reverse complement strand
GTGTGTGTGTGTGTGTGTGTGTGTGTGTGTGTGTGTGTGTGTGTGTGTGTGTGTGTGTGTGTGTGTGTGTGTGTATCGTCCTGACCTATATGACCCTGCGATGACCTCTTCGCAGTCGATGATCATGAATTTCTCCAGAACTTGACCGGTGAACTTTTTGCCGCTCTTTGTACAGTAGGTGTCACCGCACACGCTGCGAATACGCATGTTCTGCAAACAGACACACATCACATCACTGTTAGCAAGGCAACACGCGCACTCACTCACACACACACACACACACACACACACACACACACACACACACACAAAAACATGTCTGCGCTCTGCTTACACTCAGGTGTGAGTTTTGGATGTCGAGCGCCGAGCACATGTCGGTGAAGTAGCCTAGCTTCTTCTCATCCAGCAGGATGTAGACGGGCACCCGCCGCTTGTTGGACGC
The DNA here is from genome assembly GCA_016785325.1 of Chascanopsetta lugubris. Lineage (NCBI taxonomy): Eukaryota > Metazoa > Chordata > Actinopteri > Pleuronectiformes > Bothidae > Chascanopsetta > Chascanopsetta lugubris. The sequence continues at coordinate 139,563 of JAFBJT010107900.1, read as the reverse complement.
CTCCATGAGGTCACAGAGCAGGTCGACGTCCGTGAACACGTCCATGACCACGGCGATAACCTGGAGCAGAGAGACGCCAGAGATTCATCACAACACGATACATAATAAGTCCAGTCAGAGGTAATGACCCCTGGAGGTCTTCACATCAGAGAGGTGTGTTTCTCTGCTCAGTGGGCGTGGTCAAGTTTGCCATCGCCAGGTCCATACGACCATATATGTACTAGGGGTGTGCCGCTACATCGATTATTAGATTCATCGTGATGCGACACGTGACGATTCAGTTACGATTCATAAATGTTGAAAAATTATTATTTTTCATAGAAACTCAATGACAGGAACACAACCGCAGCGCGCGAAATGAAAGAAGAAGTCGCGCATGTCCATGGTGGAAAATATGCTGGATCATTTGGTGGTTTGGTGGTTTGACATGGTTTGACATGAATAAAAGATAATGGAGATACATTTGTTTGGTTACTTTAATGAATGGATACTGACAAATATACCTTGTTTAAAAGTATGAAGTAGCCACAAAGTAAGAAAAAAAAGAAATCCTGAATGGGGGGAAAAAAAGATGCATCGAATATTGTTATAATCGCGATAACGGTTAATATCATGATAATATGATTAATATTGTGATAATCGTTGAATAATCGATCATAGCACCCTGAATCGTAATCAAATCGAATCGGAGGTGCCTTAGATGGTACACCCCTAATATGGACGTGCGGGTCACTGTGATGTCATAGTGAGCAGGGGTTGAAACAACAACTGTTTGACAGCAGGACTTTGCCCGATTTTGGATGAACCAGGAAGTAGGAGGAGTTGGGCATCAGCAAGATGGCTGTCAAGTGAACTGCCCACGGTGAGCCTCAAAAGCAGAACCTTTGGGTGACATCCATCTTTACATACCGTCTATGTAAAACAAACATGGACATGACTGTGACTCGTTTGATCGTTTCCAGTCTAACACAAGAGAAAGAGCCTGTGGAACCTGTTCCAGGCCCCGGGGCCAACCGTCTGCTGCAGGGTCCCCGGGGCCTCCGAGTTCCCAGAGAGAACAAACATACAAAGAAACACAACCACACATGACAATGCTGAGAGACTCAGAAAGCAGGCAGCCACAGAAACCGCTGAACGAGTCCAGGTGGAAAATCAGCCAGTCAAAAAAAAGACACACTGCACCTTTAAAGACGTGAATGCACCTTGTTATTACTTAGATTAAGTTTAATACTGTTCTTATATAAAAAAAAAAAAAGATTTAACATAGAACTTCTACTTCTACTCTATGTGAGGCGTCTATCAACTGACCAATGAACAGCAGTGTTTCCCCTACCATTCTGTTGGAGGAGGGAGGGGGGGGGCACGGGGGGGCACCCTTTCAAAGAGACACAAACAACCTCAAAGAGACACTTCTCTCTCTGCGTCGCTCACAGCGGAGTCTCAAATCAATGCGCAGGCAACAGGCAGGCATGCGCATGAACGCAGACCCCCCCCCCCCACACACACACACACACACACACACAGGCTGTAAACCTGGGGGAAGCAATGAACTGCATTGTGGGTCATCTGATCCTAAGACATGCTGACTCAGCAGAAACGTGAGAAACGGGTCTGCGATGTCAGGTCTGAGAGGCCTGGTTGTGTGGAATGTTTTTCACTCAGGAGCCTAACAATAGAGTCACTTCCTGTTGTTTTGTGTGTGTGTGTGTGTGTTTTTTTTTTAAATCAGTGACGAACTCAACAGTCCAGCTCATGACAAAACTATTAATACACTACAAGTGACTCATCAGCAACATGTGCCTCTGTGTGTGTGTGTGTGTGTGTGTGTGTGTGTGTGTGTTTGTTTGTCTTTGTTATCCCACTGTAGCACGACAATAAAGCAACTTAAAAACACAGCTCATGAGTTGGGTAAATAATTAAACATCAGGGAATTTTATTTTGAATGGATCAAAGGGGCCCCAACACAGCCACAAAGCCAAAACCAGACAAAAACAACTACAAAACCACCACAAACAGACACACAAACAACCTCAAAGAGACAAAACAACCGCAGACAACCGCAAACACACACAGCAACAATGCAACAGTACTGAGACACAAATCAATAGCAAAGACACACAAACTGTAGCAAAACAACCACAAACAGCCACAAAAACAAACAATAATGACAGATCATACTCGGAAGCAACAGAGAGACAGGAACAGTTTGTCTTCACATGTTCATCCATCCGCACACACACACACACACACACACACACACACACAAACACACTCTTCCTGTCCATCCTCCAAGGACACACAACAGCCACACAGAGACAAACCAACACATCAGATGACCTCAAAGACAACAAACAATCACAAACACACATTAACAAGACGTGGAAATCGTATGCACTGCACCTTTAAATATTTTGACTAATGTAGAATCTGACTTCTGTGTTCTGCTGTAATACTTTGATACTTTTTAATGTAGCATTTTATTTTGAAAGGTGAATCACGAAACTATAGCACTATAGCATAACATAGTATAGTATAATATAGTATAATATATGGGTATGGTATTGTATAGTACATTAAAGTACAGTATGGTGTGATGTAGTATAGTCTGATGTAGCACAGTGTGGCACACTAATGGTACAGTCAGGTACCCGGGTATAGAATGGTATAGTACAGGATACAGTAGTATGATAGTAAAGTATAATAGTATATGGTAGAATAAGATAAAGTACAATAGAGTATAGTCTAGCAATACGGGGTAATAGAACAATAGTATAGAATAGATGTAACGATAAGATAGAACAGAAATGAAAAGAATGGAAAGGCCCCCGGGGGCCCAGTGGGTCCGGGTCGCCTCTCACCTTCTTGGCCGTGTTGATCAGGGACCGGATCTTGTCCTTGACGTTGTGGGACTTGTCCCTCTGGAAGTAGATCTGGGTCTCGGACGGTCCGTGGCGGCCCGGGTAGTCCGGCCAGCCGAGCTCCAGCATCGGCGGCTCCTCGTCGGACATCAAGGGGAAGTAAGTCCCGGAGGTGAGCTCGGACACGGCGTCCCCATCCCCGAAGTCCCGCTCGCCGCAGCCGTTGGTCTCGGCGCAGGTCTTGCTGGCGTGCTGGGTGATGTAGCGGATCTCCGGCGGGGACAGGAAGTTGAGCTCGCGCTCCTCGCTCAGCACCCGGCGGTACTCCTTCTCCCCGAACTCCAGCAGCGCGTCGGTGGCCAGGCGGGCCGCCTCGTTGTGGCTCAGCTCCAGGGTGGAGACCTGCCGCCACGGGTTCTTCACCTCCTCCAGCCGGGACGCGAGCTTCCCCAGCGGCTTCCGGCCGTTGGTGTTGGGCCGGAGCCCCTCCGAGCTGATCATGGTTGCGGATTCAATTAGAGAAGTGTCCCGAGTAATCCAGCCTTCACGCTGACATCGCAGTGAGATTAAACTGTGGATTACGGACAGTAATTGTATGTGGTTGGATTCAAGTCAGACTGAACACGGTGAGAGTCCTGTGGCCGCTCCAAGAGGCTCCTAGTCCGGGTCGACGGCAGTTGAAGCTCCGAGACTCTGAAATGGCCCAGACTTCTCTAATGACACACATACACTGTGTGTGAGAGTGTGTGTGTGTGAGTGCGCGCGCGTGCGCGCGTGCTCACCTGTTGCTCCTACCTGTCCTGTCATTGGTCTTGGTCAGGAGGCTCCTCCCCCATCCTCTTGTCTCTCCGTTGTCAAGCCAACCAGCTCACAACACGGAAGTTTCTTCTTTTTCACTGAGTTGGACATTTCAAAATAAAAGCCTCAAACAAAAAAAGCGTAATTAAAAATGAACCAACTGTTACTCACCAATTGCTGTATATAATGGTATTTATTTGTGATAATAGATCATTTTGAGATGAAGGTCAGGGGATAACACACACACACACACACACACACACACACACACACACACACACACACACACACACACACACACACACACTGGACCGGCATGAAGCTGCCTCTTCTTGGATTCTTGGATGAACCGTGAAGGAGGAGGAGTGAATCATCCGCGTGACGGCCGCCCGTGTAATCCCAAATCTCAGCAATCTAACATATGCTCTCATCAGTGGTGAATCAATTATGTTTAAACTCCATATTAATGATGACTAAAGTCAATAAAGCTCAGTCACTGGGGCTTTGTTTGAATGTGTTATCAGAGTTTTGCTCAGGTATGAGTAAAGTACTCAAACGTGTTGTAAACATCCGTGTGGAGCTCATGTGATGTCTGCTCTAATATTTGCTGAGCTGGGCGAGGCTCCGGCGCTCAGACCCGATGCTGCAGGTTCCACTGTTTGACATCTGTACTAGTTTTGAATAAATCAACATGGAGGAGGGGGCGGGTCCACAGTGTGTTCGGAGGCAGGTGCAGGGGGCGGGGTTACCCCGCAGGTCACTCTTTATCTTTCCTTTGATAAGACATTAGTCGATGTAGGAAACACAGCTCGATTTGAGTATCACAGAGGGATGCAAAGGTTGAACCTACTTTCCTCTTATCAGCGCTCTGACAGCTGGGAGGACTCGTGCTGTAACTTCATTTAGACTTCTTTTTACTTGTGTGAAAAGACATAAAACAAGCTCAAAGAGACACAAACAACCTCAAAGAGACAAACAACAACTTCAAAGAGACATAAACAACCTCAAAGAGACAAACAACAACCTCAAAGAGACAAACAACAACTTCAAAGAGACACAAACAACCTCAAAGAGACAAACAACAACTTCAAAGAGACACAAACAACCTCAAAGAGACACAAACAACCTCAAAGAGACAAACAACAAGTTCAAAGAGACACAAACAACCTCAAAGAGACAAACAACAACCTCAAAGAGACAAACAACAACTTCAAAGAGACACAAACAACCTGAAAGAGACAAACAACAACTTCAGAGACACAAACAACCTGAAAGAGACAAACAACAACTTCAAAAAGACACAAACAACCTCAAAGAGACAAACAACAACTTCAAAGAGACACAAATAACCTCAAAGAGACAAACAACAACTTCAAAGAGACACAAACAACCTCAGAGAGGCACAACACAACCTCAAAGAGACAAACAACAACTTCAAAGAGACACAAACAACCTCAAAGAGACACAAACAACCTGAAAGAGACAAACAACAACTTCAAAGAGACAGAAACAACCTCAGAGGCACAAATAGCAACCTCAAAGAGACAAACAACAGCCTGAAAGACACACAGAACAGCCTCAAAGAGACAAAAAACAATCTCAAAGAAACACAAACAAACTCAAACATCATCAACTAACACAAAACACCATCAAAGCTCAATGGTATGATGAATGTTTCATGTTTCATAAGCTGATGATCACATGTTTGAGATGAGTCATCATCTGTATGAGTAACAGGCTGTAAACATACAGGTTTACGACAAATGGATGGGTGTCAGGGTAATAACCAGTGAGGCATGACCTCGGGGAGGAAGCGAGAGACACATGTGGGGGGGGGGGGGGGGAGTGACAGTATTGCACTTCGCCATTTCAACGCTGAGCGAAGCTGCCACTTCATGGATTACAGTCGACCAACAGGTCCATTACTGAAAATGAACCCAACACATCTGGAGCACGAGCGCCGCCATCTTGGTTTGTACGATGACTGTGAGTGACATCTCTGTGCGCGGGGAGCAGGAGGTGACGAAGAGTGGAATGTGGTGCGGATAAGTACCATGACTGATGTCCCTCACAAAGGCCCTGGCGTGACTCACAGGTTTGAGTCCGCGTGACGGTCGACTCGGCACTTCAACTTTCCATTATCACCAAGATCAAGATGTGACGCAGTGTCCACAAGATTCTGCCCACTCTGCACACGCTCCACTGAGCCTGAAGCAAGAAGAAGGATGTGTGTTTTATTTGACTGTTTATATCATATAACATAACATAACATCATATAATATATATATATATATATTATATATATATGAATATAACATATTCATATGATGACACTTTGTATATTACATGTACACCACGTACTGCATTTGGACGATATCAGGGGTCGCCATTGCTAGCTGTTTTGCTAATGCTAATGCTAACACATCAACACAACAACAACCCTTTTACCATCACCTTACTCCGCCACCCAAGATGGCAGTTTGTTTTCAAGATGGCCGAATGCGTGTGTATAGGGGGAAGATGTGGAAATCCAATCAAGCTGCTGGTGTGTGTGTGTGTGTGTGTGTGTGAGAAAACACATGTGGCATGAATAGACCTGCATTGTTGTGTAAGAGGACAGTTGGTATGTGACTTTAACGCTGGCACGCATCACAAACCGCTGTTCCTACAACGCATGCACACACACACACACACACACACACACACACACACACACACACACACACACACACACACACACACACACACACACAAACACACATACATCGCCCACATTCACAAATAGTTGAGATGCCAAATGTGGCTCCACACGCCAAATGACAGCAGCCTGATCACACTTGTCTCTTCCTCCTCTGCCTCACTCACTCACTCACTCACTCACTCACTCACTCACTCACACACCATGAACATCCAGTAAAGGCTATTCCCACCGTTTATCCGTCACACGTGTCAGTGGACGTCTCTTCATGTTCACGTCAAATCTCAAGTCGCTATATCAGCACATTTTTCTGAGGACTCAGAACGAGCAGATACAGGCCCAGACCACTCCCTCCATACTGTGTGTGTCTTCACATGTGTGTGTCTGCAGCTGTGTGTGTGTGTGTGTGTGTGTGTGTGTGTGTGAGAGAGAGAGAGAGAACATACAGTCGTCTCTCAACCTACTTTGCTACCTGACAGATCAGGTTAAACCTGATCGCCCCCCCAGAAGTAATTTTACGTGTGTGGGTGAAGAGAAGCACATACACTCGCAGACACACACACACACACATACACACATACACTCAGGTGAGCGAGTGTGTTACATAACACCTGTGTGGTGGAGCTGGACATGGAACAAAGAGGAGGCCGAGGAGAGTGAAAGAGAGCTTCTATTATTATTATTATTATTATTATTATTATTATTATAAATTATTGCATACATGTATGTAATACTATGCATCATGTTCCACATGTCACAAGTTTATATGTGAATGATGTTTCTGTTCCTTCATTCGTGTTAAAAAGTGATGATGAACTATAAAAGTTACAGAATGCACCTTTAAATGAAGTGGATCACAGACTCTGTTCAGTCCCCGTGAAGCGGGTCATCGCCTGCTCTGGTTCCACCTGTTCCCTGCTGACCTGCTGCTGCCTGTGTGACATCTAGGTCACTCGCACACACACACATCATTTGACCCGGCCTCAGTACACACACACACACACACACACACACACACACACACACACACACACACACAGAGCCCTGCCCCCTTTCATGTCACGTGGAACTGCACTGAGGCGGAATCTACAGGTGGAGAAGCTCTTTCCTGGGAAAGGTTTTATTTGATCTTATTCTATTTCATTTCATCTGTTTTATTTAATTATTTATTGTTTTCTATTTGACTTTTTATTTCATTGCATTATTTTTGATTTATCTGTCTGTTATTCTATTCTATTCATCATTTCATTATATTGTTTTATTTTGTTCTATTTTATGTTATTTTTTAAATATAAATAACTCCTGTTTTTTTTAGATTTGTTGGCCACATGACAACAGTGATTTTAGAAAACAGTTATGGGTAAAATGAAAAATATAACAAAATATAAGATAAAATAAAAGAATACTTGCTTCTTATCATATCTTTCTAAAATACTATGTTTAAGGTTTTAATCTTTGTGTTTTAACCTCATTTGGCTCATCACTTATACACAAGGGGGAGATTGAGATAATATATTTTAAAATATATTTTTAATATTATTATGAACGTCTCAGTTGATAGAAACTCCACGTTTTGAATTCATGACAAAATAGGGGCTGTATCACAAACCATCAATGACATCGTCCTCTCCTCTGGTCAAGTGATCGTGGCCTAATTTGAATTCCAACCTTTTCCTTCAACCATGCCACTGTGCTGAATGGCTGCTCAGGTCGTCCTCTCCACTGGAGGGCGCCATGTGGCACCACTGTGTTCTTACAGTGGCCCAGAATGAACAATGTGAAACACCATGTGAGAACTGGAGGCTACCATAGGTTCTACTACATTCAGTATTACAGGACACTTCACCTCTAGAGGTCAGTGAATCCTACACTCTGCACCTTTTACAAATAATATATAAATAAAAGAAACATAAAAAAACTAATTACAAAGTAAAACAGAAAACTGAGCTGAAGAAAAATGGAGAAAAAAACAAAGAACCAAAAAAGGGTGAAAAATCAACATGTCGTTACACTGGTTTCCTTGGTGTTAAAAAGACGGAGTGTGGCGCCACCTGCTGGACACAGGCAGAACGTGATCAGATTCAAATGCAGATCAGCTGTCCCAAGCTCATCTCCTGCCCTTTCAAAAGCAGCGGACTGAAATGTGATGGTTTGGTTTTCTTTCAAAATAAAAGCATGATAACAGGCTTTTATTATGGTGAGAGAACAAATCAAATGCTGCCACACTGATCTAAAACTACAAAAACAAGGCTCAGCAGTTTCATACATCCAGAACATTTTATTTTATTTTTTTACACTTTTTTAAAAACACAAGAAAACAAAAAACATATTTCCGTTACACTGACATCCGAGTGTTTGAGGCTCAACTTCCTGTTTGGCTCTGAGAGCGGAGAGAGGCAGAGCGACAGAAACACTGAGACAAACAGAGAGTCCTTGAACCAGAGAAATCTGTCGCCACCTGACGTCTCCAGAAAGTAACAGGTGAGAAACACCTCCACCTGCAGGCGGGAGGTGTAAACATGGAGGTGTAGAAAATGCATCATAAATACGGGGCTGCTGCGATCGAGTGGAAAAGGAGGAAAGGAAATATAAATACGGTGTTTGCCGAGAGGCTCTCAGAACAGACAGGATGCCGCCGCCGTGTTTATACCGCTCCTCCTCAGACTGACTCCCGATTGGACAGATGGTTCAGGAGGGGAGGAAGAGGAGGAGTTAGAGAAACAGGACAAAGTTTCGTAAAATCAAAGTAATTGCGATAACTGCAGCGACAGACGTCAGATCCACTTTAAAATATTCCCACCTCGCAGGGGAGGGAGGGAGGGAGGGAGGGAGGGGGAGAGAGGGCAAGAGAGAGAGAGAGAGAACGAGAAAGAATAATCAACTGGTAGAACTCCATCTCTTCATCTCAGAGCCCAGTGTCATTGTACGTTGGCGTCGCCACCTTCAGGATGCTTTGTGCGTTCTCCTCCAGCAGAGGGCGCCACTTCACCTCGCCTGTAAGCAGCAGGTCGTCGCCATCCAGAGCGTCTATGAACTGCATCTGAGCACACCGAGCAAAGCAGCACGGTGATGACAGCAGACAGGAAGTGAATCACACATAAACAGGAAGCAGATTTTTTGCATGTTACTTGCACCGCACGAGCGTTTGCGTTTAATTCAGCAAAGTCAGCAAAATTAATTTTGCTGGGAGAGAGGCGACAGACTCAGCCCACAGAATGCTCACCTGCTTGCGGACGTACTGCACCATGAGCTCCAGCTGTTTGGGGTCTTCACACTGACAACTGAACAGGTTCCTCCACAGAGCTGCAGCCAGCATGTTATCATCAGATAGGATGCCCTACACGCACACGCACACACACACACACACACACACAGAGATTGGGCTTTGTTGGGGGTGGAGATAAAATCAAGTGTTTTGTGCTCATGGGAACAATCGCAGGTTCCTAGTCACACTTTCTCTACAGTTGTGGCTCCTGACACTTTTTCCATAAAGCAAAAAAAAAAACAACAGATATGCAGCTCATTTACATGTGCTCATATAAACATATGACTCCCGCCCCCTCCCCCTTCGCCCCTGTTTGGTCGTTTTACACGCCAGCGTGGCCCGATCGCACGCCACAGCTGTTGTTGTTCACTTGACTTTATGTTGATGTTGACACACGACAGCGTGGTCATAAAACGTTGACGTGATTGGCCATTTAATAGAACACTCCTCGTCTTGATGTACAACTAACTCGTGGAAGTTCCCCTCCACTACCACCATAGGTGGTGACATGTTCTCTTTCAGCTTGCTAGTATAGTACCTTCTTGCAGACGACCCACCCAATTGAGTGAGCGGGTGTGAATCTCACCTCATCATATCCAAACATGGCAGCGTAGAAACTCTCTGTCATCACCTTCATGCCTTCCTTTCTATGCACGGAGTCAATCTACAAAAGTTAGACAGACAGACAGACAGACAGACAGACAGACAGACAGAGAGAGAGAGAGAGATGAAGACCATTGTTGACATTAATTTTCTCTTGGATAGACCTATACTGCAGCCGGCAACCAGGGAGCAACTGAGACCATTGGCCTCTTATTGAATGAGATTGACTTGCACACTGCTCAGGGACTCCGTGATGTGTTTGAATGTTTCAAGTACGTATGATGCTTCCAGGTTTCCTCGTCTCACAGGATGAAACGAATAATGACGGGTCAAATGTGAAGCCTCGTCCATGTATGTTGTTGTCAAGGGTGAATGTACCAACACACACACACAGAAAGTTCACAGGTGCAGCTGTGAAAACACCCCCCACACACATACGTGCGCGCGCACGCACACACACACACACACACACACACACACACACACACACGTTGCGTGACCTCACAAACCACACTGCAATTCCTCATCTCTGTCCTCTTTCTGTCACATGAAGCAAAATAAGAACTCAAACTTAAATAAAGGCCTCACACTCAAACCTGAACTGTAGAACACTGCTCATCATTGCTGAATGATACAGAACATGGTGAATGTTACTGAATGCCTGCTGAACACTGCAACATGCTTGAACGTGTGCTGAAGACTACTGAACACAGCTTGATACCTGCTGAACGCTACTAAACACTTCTGAATGCCTTCTGAACGCTACTGAATACTGCAACATGCTAATGAACACTGCTGAACGCCTGCAGAAGGATAATAAACACGTCTGAAGGTCCGCTGAACGCTACTAACTCTGCTGAACACTACAACATGCTAGAGAACACTGAACACCTGCTGAACGCTACTAAACACAGCTGAACGTCTGCTGAATGCTACTAAACATGGCTGAACGCTACTAAACACTGCTGAACACCTGCTGAACGCTACTAAACACGGCTGAACACCTGCTGAACGCTACTAAACACGGCTGAACGCTACTAAACACTGCTGAACACCTGCTGAACGCTACTAAACACGGCTGAACGCTACTAAACACTGCTGAACACCTGCTGAATGCTACTAAACACTGCTGAACACCTGCTGAACGCTACTAAACACGGCTTAACACCTGCTGAACGCTACAAAACATGGCTGAACGCTACTAAACACGGCTGAACGCTACTAAACACTGCTGAACACCTGCTGAACGCTACTAAACACGGCTGAACGCTACTAAACACTGCTGAACACCTGCTGAACGCTACTAAACACGGCTGAACACCTGCTGAACGCTACTAAACACTGCTGAACACCTGCTGAACGCTACAAAACATGGCTGAACACTACTAAACACTGTTGAACACCTGCCGAACGCTACAAAACATGGCTGAACGCTACTGAAGACTGCTGAACACCTGCTCAATGCTACTTAACACTGCTGAACATCTGCTGAATGCTACCAAACACTGCTGAATGCTAAAAACTGCTGAATGCACTGCGGCTCCTGCTCCTGCATGTGCTCCTGCTCATACCATATCTACTATCAAGCGAAGTGTTGCTCCCTCTCGCTCTCCTCCTAACGTATTGCCAGTCTTCACAAACCGTTCTAAACACTATTTCGTACTTGCCCCACTTCAACTACATACTCGGTCAACTGGTCAACACCAGTATCAGACCCACATTCATAGCTCTCTCCCTCTCACTCCCCTGCTCTCTCGTGCGCTCTGCGCTCAATGTTTAGTTATTCCTCAGCCTCATTTAATAATAATGGTATGTTTGTTAAATGTAGTGTGCTTTCTGACATGGAGGCGAGGATTGATCGGGTAGTAGCGCGGCTCTGCACCATTGAAGCTAGGTCAGCAGCAAGTAGCATTAACCCTTCCCCGCTAGCGGATGCGAGCCCAGTAGCAACAGCAGCAGAAACGGCAGCAGCTACAGAAGAGACAGCTTCAGCTTCCCCAGCAGTTCCAGAGCTGCTGGGGAAGCCAGGGTGACTGTCCGTGGCAGGAAGCGTAGTTCAAACCCGAAGCCCCCAGTTAAGCACTGACCGGTTCACGTTTCAAACTCATTTTCCCCACTCAACTCGATTCTAGTAAATGGCGACTCCATTTTAAGAAATGTGAAGTTTGCAACACCAGCGACCACAGTCAGATGTATCCCTGGGCCCAGAGCGGGCGACATAGAGTCAGATTTGAAACCGTCGCCTAAGGATAATCTCAAACATGGTAAGATTGTTATTCAGTGGAATAATATTCCACAGTATTCTGTGGAACCAGCTCCAACTCTCAGTTCGGGAGTCTGATTCTGTCTCTACCTTTAAGGTGAGACTCAAAACTTACCTTTTTGACATAGATTATAGTTAGAACTAGATCAGGCGAGTCCTGAGTTGAATAGTCCACACATTATGCAGCCATAGACTTAAGACTGCTGGGGGAATTTCCCATCATGCACTTAAGAATGAGCACATACATTGAGCACTCTTCCTCCACCCCCAAGCTCATCACTCTGTCCTCAATTCATCACCGCTGCCATAAACTCTGTGTCCCTCATATTATTACTTATAATCACTATTACTATCTGGTAATATCTATCCCTTTAATGCACATGCACCACATGTTACTGCTCCGCTTCTCCGGAGTCCCTGCACGCCATTGTTTTGCAGTTATGATGCTGTTGGTGAACGGGACAACGCCAAGATGCTGACGAGGATGAGGAAGCTTGGAATGAGCCTATCAGTGGCTCGTGCTCTGCGAGTCTCCTGCCGGGACCAATACGGCAGTGGGTCCGACACTTGGTGACAAATGGTATTGGACCAAGAGACCAACATGGCCGTACATATTCACGATGGATTGTGAAGCAGTGGTATCCCAAAGTCTCGGGCCATGACTGATCTGGCAGTGGGTCCTGGACATGCAGTCGAACCGTGATGATCCAGAGATCGAGATGAACTCATTACATTTATATTTATAATGTGTGTATTGTTGTTTCACGTTCTATGTAACATCCATTGCACGTCTGTCCGTCCTGGGAGTGGATCCCTCACCTGTGACTCTCCCTAAGGTTTCGACCTCATTTTTTCTCTTGTTAAAAGGTTTTTTTCCTCGGTAGTTTTTCCTTACCCTTGCTGAGGGTCAAAGGACAGAGGATGTCACCCACCCTGTGAAGCGCTGAGAGACAAACACCTACTGAAAGCTACTAACACTGCTGGACACCTGCTTACCGCTACTAAAACACCTCTGAATGCTTGCCGAACAATACTAAACACAGCTGAAAACCTACTGAAGGCTACTAACCCTGCCACATACTAGTGAACACTGCTGAGCGCTACTAGACACATCATTTCACATTGGAATTTTTTGTTTTGGGATAAATGTTAAATATAAACATTCTGAAATGTTTTCTCTTTATTTATTCAAATCAGATTTCAAGAAGTCAAACAAAAAGTCATCAGTACGAACTCGACTGGAGTTAATTCCAGCTTAATCTGTGAAACCCTCAAAAAGTGGCACAAAGACTTAAGTCTGTGACGTCAATGAGCGACACTTCCTGGAGCTGCTCCACTGACAGAGAATAGGGGAGTGACTCTGTGGCCATGGCGACCACGGCCAGGCCGACTCTCCGGGGACCGGGCTGCTCGCCGCAATTATGCTGAGGTACAAGCTTAAACAAACAAAAGCTGCATTTATGCTGCATGCATTGGCACTAATACAACTTAATGCACTGTTGCATCAGCCTGCAGTGGAACCGTCGCCAAAGGTAACGAATATTTATTTTACTGAATGACGAGAATAATAATTTGGACTCGGAAAGTGTTTTGAAACAGCTTGTTACATAGAGACACGCTTGAGAGGAAACTGGGCAGCGTCCAACTAAAAACTACATATTACATTACTACACACAAACGCACGCGTGTGCACACACACACACACACACACACACACACACCAACAGTGTGTGGAATTTAGTGATTAGAACCTATGGCAGCCCCTTCCATTCTTATTCAAACTTCAAAGGGTGTTTAGTTGTCCGTTCTGGGCTACTGTAAAAACATGGTGGTGAGCCATAGTGCCCTCTAGTGGAGACCTACCCCCATGATTTTGCTCCTCTGCTCCACGTCCTCCCACATGGAGTGTACAATGTAAGCGCACATGTACTTTCCTTCTCGTCCCTCCTGACGCATCCGCACCAAACACATCCTGAAAGGGGCGGAGTCAACTTACAAATCAGTGTGTTACACTGTGACATCCACACCAACAACAACACAAGAATGTCAGTCAGGATAAGAGCAAATAATTAAGCAATTAACTCGCATAATTCAAGTGTGTGTGTAACTCACCATATATGCAGCTTTGCTACCAAGAACCAGGAGTTGAGTGTGTCAGGTAGGCCGCACTCTGAAACACACACACACACGCGCGCGCGCACGTCATCTATCAATAATCTAGGGTTGGGGGTGGGGTTAGATATGTGGCATTGTGAGTTTGCATAATGTTAGTGAATGTCCACACATGTTATACATGTGTTCCAGGTAAAAAAGTGTCAAATAAACATGTCAGCCTGGTGGTGAGTGTGTCCCCGGACGTTCATCAGCTTGAGGTGGACAAGAACAAATACTCACACTTTAATGGTCAGTGTTTGGAACAATGAACTGTGTGTGTGTGTGTGTGTGTGTGTGTCTCAACAATAGCATTAACTCATGTACTGTATAATTATAGGTGCATTCTGAAGATTTGTTTCACAGACAAAGCTCCACTGTCTGATCAGCAGATTGAAAAATGTTAAAAGACAGAGAGGAGTCAGAATGAGTTGCATTGTGGGAAATGTGGGGTCCACTTACGTTCAAAGAATTCGTCATAATTGATTCTCTCTACGCAGCATGTGTACATTCGCAATGCAGCAATCTTGATTTTCTGTGAAGACAAAAGAGGAATTTTTTTTGGATGAGCCAGGATGTAGGAGGAGTTAGGCATTGGCAAGATGGCTGATGAGTGAAACTTCCACTACAAACCTCATAACCACTCAGCAGAAACATGGGTATCGCCACAGATGCTACATCTATCTTTAGCAGGGCTCTCGCCTAGAGAATGGAATAAGGGCGCCGCGCCATTGTACCACAGTCTGAGCGCCATCGTACCAGTCCCCCCCCATGTCTCCTCTCCTCCGCATGTCGGAAAATAGTTCCGTTCTGATGATGACTTGTCATTATAGAAACACAAGGCTTCATGATTCCTGTGTTTGTGTTGGTGTCCGTCTGCCTCCTCCGCCCCCTCTGTGCGTGACCCCTCTGTGCGCACTGCAGAGACATACGCTCTGTTATGCAGTGCCCCGATATGCAACACCCACCGCACCCCCCCCTCCCCGCGTCAACAAACGCCATCCTACTCCAAATTTCTGTGGAGAGCCCTGTTTATATATAAAGAACAAAATGTTCTGTGTCACACACACAAACACACACACACAGTTTCACTTCAACCACTCTGTGAGGAAAACACAAACCGGAGATGAGGTCAGACACGACTCAACGTTCAGGTGCGACTCTGCCAATGTGCCGCGGAGCCTGACGTCCTGCAACATGACAACAACCCGCATTCCTGTGCACATATGCCACCTGCGGCTCTGCAGCCAGAACCTCCCATGGAACCAAGCCCTGCATGTCACGGTTTACGCTGTAATGACGTGGACGTCCCTGCGCCGCTGTCATCAACGCAAACATGTCCCCGAATTAGATTCATTTGTGTGTTTGATCCAGCTTTTGGCTTTTCTACTTAAAAACTATATTTTCAGCACTTGATGAATAAAAAATATAAAATCTACGTCGCTTCCTGTTTTCATGTGCACAGTGTTATCAGTCAAATACCAGGCAGGTTTATAGAGGTAAATATATGAAAGGGCAGCGATGATGTGTTTATGTGCTGGGAGAAGATTCCTGGACAACAGGCTGATTTAAGATTCCTGCTGGGAGGTCGGCGCTCATCTGTTCTCTTCTGACACACACACACACACACACACACACACACACACACACACACACACACACACACTATGTGTGTGTCACATATCCTTCTGTAACTTCACACATGCAGATACACAAACTACAACTGTCTTATTTAATTCTGTTAAACACAGGAAACGGTTTTAATTTAAACAGCAGCTCTTTGTGTGGAATAAAGGGGGAGGAGCCCTCCTCTGCGCTCCCCCCCCGTTGTCACTCACCCATTTGTTATATTTGAGCGATCCTGTGAAGCCCATGGCCTCGATGAGCTTCGTGAAGGCTCCGACTACCTCCTCTGAGTGCTGAGGTGTCTCCTTCACGTTCCAAAGCTGGAGGAGAAGACAGAATTGTGAGTGAGACATTGGGGGGGAGGGGCTTCTCAACCCGACTTGTCACTTTTTCCCCAAATTATCAATAATAACAGGATTGAAGTGAAAGGAATAGATAAATGTCACTGAGGCTGAACCTTGATGTCGTCAGCCATCTTGCCAAAGCCTATCTCCTCCTACTTCCTGCTTCATCCTAAACCAGGCAAAGAGGCGGAGCTCAGGTAGAGCTGGGGTGGTGCCATGGTACAGTCACAGCACCCACAGAACGTACCAGGTTTCCCTCAAGAGGCCACGCCTCTTAATTGTGCACAATTTAAAACCTCACTCAGATAAAAATAGAATGGACAATCTATTTACTTCGTGTTTTTCAAACTTAGACTCAACATTTTTATGACTAAAAGCTCAAAATAAAAATTAAAAAAACACAAAAAATACAGTAACATTGGATTGGAGTTGAACCTTCTGACCTAGTTGACCTTCTGGTAAGGGCAGGGGTGTCCAAACTGCGGCCTATGGGTCAAATGCAGCCTGGGGCTACTTTCTCTATTGGCCCGCAGCAAATTCTACCCACATTTGAACGAAGTTAACTGTAATTGTGACTCTCGGTCTTTCCTGTAGTATTGTTTATATTATGGCCCTCAGATAAAATGGTTTAGACACTGCGGGGTTAAACATGTGACATTATGTGAGCGCATCCATGTTAGCGCCGCTCGAAGACACGGACGGACGTTGTGATTTTAAAGAGAAGGGTAAAATAATGACAGATGGGATAAAAACACTCCTGACACACACACACACACACACTATGACGACAAACACCTGGGGAACGTGGCCTTTACTGGTCGGGTGCAGCTGTTGAATATAAGTATGTACTGACCTATTCTGAGCTCCATGTTGTCTTGGCAGCTTCATTACAGCCTCAATGACCTGAGTTACCCTTCATCACATCCTCAGCTTCAGCGCTCACCACCGTCCAATCAGCACCAGGGAAACACAGGAGCGTTGATCCCCAAAGACTTCCATGTTATAATGCTCAACTTTGGAGGTGAATGAAATATGTTTAGTCTGGTACAAACTACACTTTTGGTCTCAGTCACGTGATTTCAACTGTACAGGGGTGGGGTTTATTTTTGTTCAATCCAAGTTTGAAATTGTGCATAATTAATGGGCGTGGCCTCTTGAGTGACACCTGGGTCACGCTGGCACATTCTATGGATGCTGTGATAGCACCATGGGCACATCCCAGCTCTACCTGTGCTGTGTACAGTGAATTGATCCACGCATACACACGAGCCCCCCCGTCAACAAATCGCCATCGCAGTTCACATTTCTGGGGAGAGCCCTGTGTATATGTGTATGTGTGTGTGTGTGTGTGTGTGTGTGTGTGTATGTTACCTGTGTGCTGATGTGCAGAGTCCGACATGGAGATAAACAGGGGGCGGCGACCTGGGGCAGCTGGAAAGTGACTAAAGCTCGAGCAAAGCAGGTGTTTGGATATAAAACCTGGGGGAGGAGGAGAAACATGAGACTTTGCTGAAGGAGTACAATCTCATCTGTAAACATGTATCAAAAAATACCTGTAAATGCATTAATTGTTAAAGGTATAGCTTCGTGTAGTTTTGGTACCTTGCAATATTCTGTAATTACCTGTACATGTAATTGGAATACTTAAAAGTCTGACATCATCACGATGGTGATACCAATGGAAGACTTGCCAATATAGCCACCTTGTAATGCCACATTTCTACCACTAGGGAGAACCATGCGTCTCTCATCCATCGTAGTACAGTATATCACCGTCTCTTTCTGTAAGAGTTTCACAATGGAAGCCAGGAGGTGTGTGGTGGTGACTGAATCCATTCGATGTAACGAGGATCCGTTACATACTACCAGAATCTATACTTACTTTGAATTGTGTGTTGTAAAGTTAAGAGATATATTGCACAGTATACAACTGATATAGTCATATTAGTTGATTTCACTGTTTTTATTTTATTTATTATTGTTTATTTGATTTTTGTAAATGGTGTCATGACTCTCAGTTCCTTTACAAACAGGATTAACTGTCAAGATCACCAGGTTAGGAAAACATGGCAAGTTTATTGAAGACATTTTTAATGTTTAATTTTGAATATAGTCAAAGCTACACCATATACTTTTAGTGTTTACTATACTGTAGTATCCCTTTGTGTGTGACTCTCCTCCTCAGTTGTGCTTAGCTCCCTAACTCTTTCAAATGCTACATTACTTAACTTAGCTGAAATCCTATTAGCCGCTAAGCTAACGTTAGCCGTGACCGTGTTACCTTGCGGCCGGCGGCACGGAACGCGGCCCCGTGGATCAGCCTCCGGGCAGCGGACTGTAACGGCCACCGGTACATGGCTCGG
Organism: Chascanopsetta lugubris; assembly: GCA_016785325.1. Classification (NCBI taxonomy): domain Eukaryota; kingdom Metazoa; phylum Chordata; class Actinopteri; order Pleuronectiformes; family Bothidae; genus Chascanopsetta; species Chascanopsetta lugubris. The sequence continues at coordinate 120,594 of JAFBJT010107900.1, read as the reverse complement.
CGGTGTCCGGGAATCAGAGGCTCGGAGCGGGCAGACTACGGCTCCCTTTACCGTACGAACCTTCAGGGACAGATGTTAGCGGAGATCCGCCACTTCCTCCCCCCGTGCAATGTCAACGGAATCTGTCCGGCTCTCAATTCAGTCCGGGCGGAAAGGTGAAGAAGGGTTCCTCTTAGGTAAGCTTTGTTTATAATCGGTGTCTATAATTCTGTATATTTTTTAATTAGATCATTTTATTTCATTGGAACTGCTAACTGAGAAAAAAATGTTTATCACTGTATTAAGCATAATACTAATAGGCCACGTAATATTGCAATAAAGTTTTTAGCGCCCTTAGTGGCGCAAGTAGTTCACTACAGTTACCAGCAAATTATACTGCCACCACCGTTAATTACCTCCCGGTCAGGTCTGGTCAGAACACTTTAAGCCACCAGGCGATCTGAGGAACAACAATGATCTTTATTTATTTATAAAACAATATATAAGGGGAAGCCCAGGTTAGCCAGCCAGCAGCACACAATGTTCAGTCGGCACTAGAGGTCTAGGATAAACTACACCGCACACGATAATACAACCAAAGCTAATGCCACACCACATGCAATAAATATCACTTACAGAGAATATGTCACACTTCACAGCAATACACACAGATGATAAAGTTAGCTCTAAGCGCTTTCCTCGTAGTCGTGGCGACACAGAATAATTAAAAGGCGGACTTCCCTGTCCGTGATAGCGAGCCCTCTTCGTCTCACTGAAGAGCAGGCTATACATCTTAGTAGTACGCGCGTATTTCCGGGTCGCTCCGCGTCCGTCCCCCTGCACTGAACTGGCTACCTTCGTTGATCTCTTTGCCCCACTATCTAACTGGTGGTTCCCCGGTGTCTTCAGCGCCGGTGGTGCTAGCCCGCCACGTACGCTGTCACCCTCTATCCCCGCAGTCCAGGTTCTCGGTCACTCACTGCTCCTCACGACTGTCCCAGCATGTCTCCTGTCTCCAGCCAGCCTCCCCTCCCACAACAACCCTCCCCCCTTAAAACCTATCCCTCCATTCAATTCCGGTGTGTGAACGCAGTCATTGCTGCTGATTGCTGATTGCTGCCATCCGCGTGGGGAGTGTCCTGTCACTGTACTGGTGAAGTATCGATGGGGTGGGGGGATGCGCATGGATTGAGACGTTGCATCAGAGAGCGTGTGGCTCTGCAGTTTTTCCCCTAGGTTCACAGCTTTGGGGGGGGGGTATCCGCAGAGGGGGCAGAGGAGACAGACAAACACGACATGATAACGTTGGGGTGGGCTTGACCCAGGTGTCACTCAAGAGGTTACGCTCCCTTAATTTTGCACAGTTTCAAAACTGGTTAGAATAAGAATTAGACGTGAAAAGTGGTGCAGGGAAGGTTGAGTCGAACTGCCACTGGGTTGATGATTTTGACGATGGTCAATGGTCCAATGAAGCGAGTTTCCTGGAGTCAGTCTTAAGGGGTAAATCCTGAGTAGCTAACCAGACCCTATGGCCCACCCGGTAACTGGGGGGTTGGAAACGGTGGCACTTGGCGGAGGTTGCAGACCGGCCCGCTGCTTTCAAGAGCGCAACTCTGGCTCTGGCCCATGTCCTGTGGCAACAGTGGATGAAGAGCAGGGCTGACGGGTAGGAGACCCTCCTGGCAAGGGAAGAGGGGAGGTTGGTAGCCGTTTTCGGCCCACTCTAGTTGGCTGGCCCAGGCAGTAGGAGTTCTGAGAGACCAAGCAGCGGAGAGCAGTCTCGAGTTCTTGGTTCTTCCACCTGGTCTGGCCGATAGACTGTGGGTGGTAGCTCTCGCAAAGGCTAGCAGACGCCCTCAGGAGATAGCAGAAAGCGCACCAGAATGTGGAAGTGAACTGGAGCCCCCAGTCAGACACAACGTCCAGGGGAATGCCGTGTCTGAGTAGAAGCTCTGCCGTCTCCTTGGCTGAAGGGAGCTTGGGCAGAGCGACAAAGTGGACCATCTTGGAGAAATGGTCCACTATGGTGAGGATGGTGGTAGAGCCCTCTGAGGTAGGCAGACTGGTGCCGAAGTCCATGGAGATATGGGACCATGGTCAACGAGGAACTGGAAGGGGCTGCAGGAGACCGGCAGGTGGTTGACGTGACAACTTGCATCGGTTGCAGGTGGTGCAGGCTCGAACAAAGTCTTGAGTGTCGTCGGCGATGGAGGGCCACCAGAGGTGTTGGCGCAGGAACTCAAGGGTGCGGTGGATGGCAGGTGAGGTTGGACAAATGGCTCCATTGTAGCACCTCACCTGTACCATAATTGGCGGGGCAGACGCTGGGACCCAGCCGTCCGTCGGAGGCTGCCCTCACCTTCTCCTCGACCTCCCATACGACTGCCGCCACCACGCAGGGAGAAGGAAGGATAGCGTCTGGAAGAAAGGGGGACCCCTCCTTCACCTGAAACTGTCGAGAGAGGGTGTCAGGCTTAATGATTTTAGACCATGGTCTATAAAATAGCGTAAAATTAAATCTTGAAAAGAAAAGGGCCCATCTGGCTTGTTTAAAGTTGAGGTGATGTGCTGTCCAAAGGTACTCGAGGTTTTTATGGTCGGTCCAGCACAGGAACGGTTGATTGGTCCCCTCGAGCCAGTGGCGCCACTCCTCCAACGCTAAGTTGATGGCCAGCAGCTCACGATCGCCGATATCATAGTTTCTCTCAGCAGGTGTGAGTCCGCAAGAGAAGAAGGCACATGGATGGAGCTTCTGGTCCTTGGGAGATCGTCGGGGTTCGGGGTCAGGAACCAGGAGGACTGGAGCGGAGGTGAAGCGGGCTCGCAGGAACTGGAAAGCCTCGTAGGTACTCCAATGGTTTGGAGCTGGATATTAAAGTCCGTTCAGCACTCTCTGTGGCTGGATGACAGGCTCTCGTCGTCGACTCTGACGTAATTCACCTCTCAGTGACGGTGGAGAGGTTCAAAAGGGTGCATCAATGTGTATGAACTCACGGGTGCTCACAGAGGATTTACGGAGCGGTCTTCAGTAGATCCAAAAGCGGTGGCAAACACATTGGAGGGAAACAAGAAAAGTGTAGTCTATGATGGGTTTGGTCCGTGAGTTGGAAGGCAGTGAAAAAAGCTTAAGGATGGTAGAAAAATAGAGTCCAAGGTGGAAGGTCCGCTCCCTTAAGGCAATGACCTGGGTAACTAGAAAAGTAAAGAGTTAAAAGTGTGAAAGTTGCTCTCTTTCGGCAGTAACCGGGGAAAAGCTTGAAAAATAAAGTTAAAGGGTTGAAAGTTGCTCATTTTCGGCAGTAATCAGGGAATAAGACATGACGTGTCGGCACGGCAGTCTTTTATAACTTTGAGTGACGTCACCGGGGATCCCTGCTGGGTGTGTCTGGTTTCAGCCAATGACTGCGCAGAGTTCTCATTTTGCGTCACTCTTAGGTGTGAGTGAGGCGGTGTGTGTTTTGGAGGCGGGGAGATCTATATGGAGATGAAAGGGTCCGCTTTACTCAGACCCAGTGTCCTGATCATGCTAATCTGATCAAATAGGGTGTCATTTGTTGACCCCTGTCCTGATCAAAGGGATGGGGGGTTTTGGGAGAGCCATTTGTTGAGGGTCATAAACTCCAGTTCAGGTTTCTCCTTTGTCCTTCTAGACCACATGGCATGATATCCCAACAGCTGTATGGAACTGATTGACGAAGATATAGTCAGCAAATTAAATAAAAAGGCTGAGTCCTTTTCAATTTTATTCACTAGCACAGGATGAAAGTAAAAGACACTGCTCAGCTCCTAATTTTTATCCAAGGCATGAATGACAGTTTTGAGATAACGGAGGAGTTTTTAGACGATGGAGTTCCTGAAAGGACAAACGTGGGGAGAAGACTTATATAACCAGGTGTCTGCTGTCATCGAAAGAATGAAGCTACCTTGGAGTAAATTTGCCAATGTCACAACGGATGGATCACCAAGTTTAACTGGAAAAAATTTAGGGTTGCTGAAAAGAATCAAGGATAAAGTGAAAGAGGAAAACCCTGACCAGGATCTTATTTTCCTTCACTGCGTCATCTATCAGGAATACCTGCGTAAGTCTATATTGCAGCTTCATCATGTTGTGAATCCAGTCGTTAAACTTGTTAACTTTATACGAGCAAGGGGACTTCAGCATTGTCAGTTTATTACGTGCCTGGTGGAAACTGATGCGGATTATCAGGACTTACTGTACCACTCTCGGGTCCGCTGGTTAAGTTTGGGCAAAGCGTTTCAACGAGTGTGGGAACTGAAAGAGGAGATTGGCGCATTTTTGGAGTTAATGGGGAAATCCGAGGAATTTCCTGAGCTAAGCAACAAGAACAGGCTTAGTGACTTTGCGTTTGCTCCGGACATATTTTCATACATGAATGAGTAGGGCTGCAACAACGAATCGATAAAGTCTATAAAAAATCTATTATTAAAAGTGTTGGCAACAAATTTCATTATCGATTTGTTGTGTCGTACGATTAATAGGGCACTCACTAAGTCACGAAGCTCTTTGAGTTGAGTTGAGCGCGGAGCAGAGGTAGAGGAGCGCATTGAGTGCAGAGCGGATGCTGTAAATCCTTGCTTATGAACTTTCAGCAAGATTCCGTTCGTACGCACAGTTTCACGCACAGTTCCACGGGTTTCCTTTACACATATCACCGACTTGAAAGTGACCACACCCCGCTCCTCCCTTCAAATGACAGCGACACACCTCCCGACACTGGCTGAATGAGAACGTTGCAGAGAGAGGTGGAGGTTTGAATCACACAGGCTGAAAAGGGGAAACTTAGAATTGATAGAATATAGAATGTGAGATCTGTTATGGCTACGCACACTTGGCACGGGTCCAAATGCTTTGAGACACAAGGAAAGGTTTACAAAAAATATTTATTGATCATAAAGTCAAAACAAAACATGATGGCATCTTCAAAAAGGAGGATCTCCAAACACAACATAACGCGCCGGTAATCCGGGATACAAATACTAACACAAGATGACTTGACTAACAATGAATGAAAAACTAAAGGCGCTGGGATAAATCAAAAAACGTATGAACATGAACAACAAGACTTGACGATGGCAAGGACGATGACGTGACAACAAACAATGCACTGGCGTCAATCAAAGGGAGCGGGGAGTTTTAGTAGGGAGAGTGGAACCAGGGCGAGGTGCTGACAATCAGGGGAATCACCACAGGTGCTGACAATCAGGGGAATCACCACAGGTGCTGACAAGACGGGAGAGTGCAAACAGAAACAGGAAACCAAAACCTCAGCAAAATAAAACAGGGCATGATGTAAAATGTGAAGTAACTGAACAGGGAAACAAAACAAAGTTAAAGGTACAGTGTGGGATTTTTTCAGTGATGTCCAAATAAAAATCTTATTGGATTGCTCAAAACTATGTTTTATGTGAAATGAACCAAAGACATAAACCAAAGTGTTTCTTAAATCAGTCAAATAAACATTTAAAAATACATTTGTCATGGATGACCACCATAAAAGTATTTCCGGTATAGACGCCATGACAGTACAAGAGACGTGCAGGGACATACGACTTTAGCAACTGAGTTTCTGAGTTTCCGCGCATGCGCAGTGGTTCTTTTTCTTTGGCTCCGCACAAACAAGAGGACATCAACACGGGAGCCTGCTGTAATTCGTTTGAGGATTCCCTTGGGAATAAATCAAAATGCAGGACCACCTGTGTGCTGCTACACAGGGACAACCGATGGAGGACCACCCTTACTCGGTATCTGCCTGACAGGTAGATGAGCCCGTGCCACCTCTACATGGGAAGCGGAGGCGTGTTGAGGCCAGACGGCTTAGCACTTAGCTTGGCAACCGGCAACGGAACAAATCACAGGTCCACAGTGGAAAAGCTTCCCCACGTTGGAGAACTCTGATGAGAAAAAATAACTTTGCTGCTGACACAGAATTTGCTGCTGTCCTGCTGAAGAGGTAAGGTGCCATTTAGAAATGACAGATGCACAAGTCTGCCAGTATGCTAGCATAGCATTTACTTTGTAATGCATCCGTTGTCACGTTTGTTTATAACACATTTCCTGCCACAGTAGAATGAGTTATGATGCAGTTTAGGAAAATATTGGTTATTTCATCCTTTTATATTTTGTTCAAAACTAATCTGTAAAGACTCAGCCTCATTCACTTTGTTTTTTTGCATCCCTCCATACACACATTCTTTTTTTTTTCTTTATATTGTTGTCTTCTGTTTTTGTCAGTCATATTGTCATTGGAGTGATGTTATTATTGAAAATCTTTTTTCATGTTTACAGAGATGTGTCCAGAAGAAGGTCAGAGGTCCCAAAAGCTCAGTCTTCAGCAAAGCTAACAGTTCATTTTATATCTTATACTAAATTATTATCATTATTTTTATTATCATTACTAATGAGTGATGCAAGTGTTTTCAGCAGGACCTGAATTCCATGGAGCTGGAGATGAGATGGGACTTCACATGTGTAAATGTTCTGTTACTGTGTTTTTCTGTCATTTCATAAATAAATCTATGAAGTGATTTCAAAATAATAATCGCTCATCTTTTTTTCTTTATTGATATTTAGTAGAACAGGTGAATGAGTACAAATGACAAACAATAAATTAGGTGCATAAAATGAATAACAGATATTCAAAGTAAATGAAAATAAAGACAACAGAAAAGATAGTTTCAAAAAAGTTTACTGATATTCCAGACACAGAAGCGGGGGATGACTAAGTTGGTTTCCATGGAGACACATTACCAGTAAATAAGATACAAATGAGTAAATAAGCTAAATAATGGTTCTCCCTGTTGTCATCCCCAGACTCTCTAAAATGTTCTAATACAGTGAGGTCCTCATGTACTGTTGCTGAACATGTGAAAAACTTTCTTCAGTGCAGTACAGGGGGAAGGGTGATAATAATGAAGTTTTCAGGTTCCTGGTCCATGGACCTGCTCCCACAACTGCCACAAGTGGTACTCCTGGCATTCCAGCAGAAAGTGGGGCACCATGCCAGCATGATGCTTCATTAGTGCATCCTGAATCAACATGGCTGCCTCTCCGGGAGTCAACCAGTCAGCTCCCTGAGATCTTCAAGGCTCATCTCCTCAATACATCTCTGAAGACACATGTAAAAGAGATAAGGCTTTAGTAGATGCATAATCAGCAAAATAAAACCGAGGTGAAACCCACAATCCACAAATGGAGCACCTTGATACATCGACGGGACTCACTGCGATAAACCGTAGATGGTTGTTTAGTTAAAATAGAGAATGATGTGATGATGTAGGGACGCAGAGCCAAACCTCGGGGCTGGGGTGGGTGTGTGTGAGTGGAGGGGAAGGGGGTGTGGGGGCACGAGGTATTTAATCGCCACTCTGAGAACATGTTAGTGTGATTTCATTATCATTCTATATAAGTATACATTTCTGATGCGTAAAAACCTGTGTTTGACTAAAGTTTGACTCTTATTTTTAATTTCATTGTTTAAAGGTTCAACAAGTGGCTTCAGCATCTCCACAGAAAACTCCTCAAAAGTCCACACTCCTGATCAAACAGGACTGTGTACATGTGTAAACATACTTTAATATTTGTCTTGAATTCTCTGGGTCCACTGTTTGTGATGAGTGCACCTCATGGTCTCTGTGTGTGGTCACATGAATGGTTCAGAGGGGTGATGTGGCATGAGTTCAATTATTTACATTCTGTTTTTATTGTTCTCAATAAACCAGACTTTAAACAAACCATCAGGGATTCAGACAGGGAGCTAGGAGGTATGTATCGATCGTTTTTTTAAAACTCAAATCAAAGTTTCCTCTGTGTCCTCTCTGATGTTGTAAATGATTAAATATTAACGTCATATTTGCGCTATTAGAAATATACTTTTACAAAGTAATTCAGGCATGTCACGTGCAATTTATAATATTATTTCCAGACATTCCGCTGCATGACAGAGAGAAGTTTACGGTCGGTACGGAAAGTCCGCCCAGTCATATTTTTTACCCGATTCAACGAAAAATAATCGACAGATTAATTGATTGTTAAAAGAATCATTAGTTTCAGCCCTATGAATGAGCGGAATGTGAAACTGCAGGGGAAAGATCAGTTTGTGCACGACATGTACAAAAATGTTGAAGCCTTCAAATCCAAGCTAACTTTATTCCCCAGACAAACTGCAAACAAATCTTTCGCTCATTTCCCCACACTTGCCATGTAGAAAGAGGCAACACAAAACGCAAAGAAATACAGCAAATCACTTCATGACCTGCATGGAGAATTCTGCCGTAGGTTCTCTGATTTTTAAAACACTGAAAAGTTACTTCAGCTGGTGTCCCTGTCACAAAACCCTGAAACAGCACCACAGGAGCTGCAGTTGGAACTGATCGATCTTCAGTCTGACCCCGTCTTAAAGGAGAAGTTCATCTCTCTTAAACTGAATGACTTTTATGCTTCACTTTACGAAGCCACATTTCCAAACCGTCATGAACATCAACAAAGCCCGTCACAGACCCAACACCTCGGATCTATCCTGAGAATTGCCACAGCAAAACTAACTCCAGACTTTGATGAACTGGCAAAAAAGGGAGATCAACAACAACTGAATGTGAGTTTCTCTGTGTTTGTCAAAATTACATTTAATTCAATTAATGCATTTGGAAAACAATTTGTACAATGAGCCTTGCTGCAAAGCTCATTGTACAAATGGTTAAATTGTTAAATTATTAAATGTAAAATTTTTTGAATTGTTAAATTGTTAAATTGTTAAATTGATAAATTGTTAAAATTGTTAAAATTGTTAAAATTGTTTTAACAAATTGTTTAAATTGTTAAATAGTTTAAGATATGCAAGGGCCTTGCATATTCATGCTTTGCTACCTGTTGAAGGCCACAACCTTGTCCTTTATATTAGTTCACACAAACAATCTATCCATCTGTTCCTGGCCCGGCCCCTCTGTCAAATTTTAGAACCCACTGTGGCCCGCGAGTCAAAAAGTTTGCCCACCCCTGGTCTATGGCGTAATCGGCTACAGTGGCCTTACCCGGGCGAAGGGATAGGAGGTCTCTTCCGGCATTTGCACCCGAGGCGGCCTGGGCAAGTTCGCGGGAGAAGGCCTGGAAAGATGAGCAGGCAACAGCCTTGGCCTCCCACTCCGCAGTGCCCCAGATTAGCGCTCGCCCGGTGAGATGTCTAATGCAGAAGGCTACTTTTGCCGCCACTGTTGCAAAGGTGTGAGGCTGGAGGCTAAAGAGTAGTGAGCAGGAGGTAAAGAAGGGGCTGCAGTGTTACCAGGCGCCGTCAAATCTATCGGGGTAGCCCACCCGGGGTTCGGAGATTGGCTGTGGAGTCGGCTGGAGTGGCTGTGGTGGCTTGGGTGCTGTGAGCGGCGGAGGCGGTGTCTGCGCAGCTAGGAGCTGCTAGAGCTGCGCCGTGATGCCGGCGAGCGTGTTAGCATGGTGCCTGACCGTTGGCGGAGCTCGCGCCGCGGCTCCATGAAAGCGACTCGATCTGTTCAAAGCGGTCCCGCGTCGACGGTGGTTGTGCTGGATCCGTAGCTGGCCAGTTGGTACTGTACCAGATCAGGTAGGACCCAATAGCAGCAACAAAGAGGCGAGAAACAGACTGAGAGGTTGTAAGCTTTGCTGAAGACTGGCAGCAAACAAAGCGCCGCGGGCGAAAATCTCGTTCAATAACCTGGATACAGGCCACGTTAGCGGATGTGGAGACAGGAGACGGGTCAGGAACAAAACAGGTCAAGCACGAGAAGTCAGTCAGAGGAACGCTGGTAAGTCTGGCAATGCGCGTGACGAACTGGCAACAGGTAAGTCAGAGAGCGGGGTACGTGAAGCGGAGAGGGTGATTACTGAAGGAGATGCCGCCAACGAGACCAACGAGGGAGACGTGGCGAAGAGTGAGTGCGAGGAGCCGGAGGGGAGGGGTGAGCAGAGTGCAGAGAGTGTAACAGTCCAGTGCTCACAGGAAAACATGTGACTGATTGAGACCAAAATAGTACTTTGCACCACACTTGAAATATGTTTCATTCACCTCTAAAGTTGAACATCGTAACACGGGAGTCTGTGGGAATGGAGCCTCTCGTAGCCACGCTGTTGAGCTGCCGGTTTTTCCACTTCTGTGTCGCACTTGTCGGTCAGCCCCCGAGGTTGCTGCTGGTTTTGTGGTTCGTGCGTGAGTTTGACCTGTGACCTTTGGGTCTCAGGCCTCACATGGGACTCAGAGTCTGTCCCTGAATCAGTGAAAAAGGAGCGGGAGACGGACGCCAACCAAAACCACTATCATCTGCAGCGGCAATAGCTCCGTCCTGCTGCAGCTTGAAACCTGGAGTCATGGTGCCATTTTTGGGGCAGAGACGGAATAAAGAAAATAAGTGGATGAGAACATAACAGGACGGATGAGAGATGAAAAAGGAGAGGTGGAAACAGGAGGAGGAGGAGGAGGAGGAGCAGTGTGATGACAGAGCGGCTCTCCCGCTAAGACGGCGTGATTTCCCCGTTGTTTAACTGCCGGGGCTAAAACAACAGCCCGAATGACACGTCGAAGCCGGAGGTTATACCAACACTCCACCTCACTCTCGCTTTCTGATTCCCTTTCCCCCCTCCCACCAAGCCCCGCCCCCAACCCCCCTCCCAACCCCCACACTCCCTGGCTCTTCCTTCCTTTGCCCCCCTGACTAATGTTACCGCTAACACCTCCTGACGCAAGACAAGGTACCAGCCTGCTGAGCAAACTGATGACCTCACCACCACAGCTGCCCGTCGTGTGTGTGTGTGTGTGTGTGTGTGTGTGTGAGAGAGAGAGAGAGAGGGAATTTGGCTCATAGAGAGCGCACTGGTGTCTCCATCTAGCCCTGTCCCTTTTGACGCACGTAGAAATGACGATGAAAAATCAATATAATTGATGGAAAGCGTGTAATGATGAGATGTGTTGCAGTACCAACACTTGGCCACTATATTTTTTTGGCAGCACAAGCTTCAATGTATCAAAAGTGTGTTATCTTTAAAAGTGTCAACCAAAAAATAATTAAGGTCCTTAAAAAATAGAAATAATAAGAATCAAATCATCTAATTAAAAAAGGGAAATAGAATTCATGTCTGTAAAATAAGAATTTTTAATCAAAAGTCCAAAAAGGGGGGACATCTGTGTTTAATTAAATAATAAAACAAAAAATGACATAAAAAATTGAAAAATTAAAAAATTGGATCGGGGAAAAATCATGTCCATATAATTAAATTAAAAACAATGCTGAAAAAACCTATCGATTAAAATTGATCAAACTTGAAATTTTAAATTTTAAATGTGAGAACAAAAAATCCAGCTGAATGAGTTATTCATGTCACTTTGTTTTTTGGTCAGGCTGACTAATTCAGTGGGGGGTTAAAGTGGTCGCATCATAACCAGAAGGCGAGTGGTTCAATCCCAGTCCTCCCACACACTCCAGAGCCCCACGCAAGCCCCCGAGTCCTGGCGGTCGGCCGTGATTTCCAAAATCACCGTTTTAATCAAGTCTTTATATGATGCATTTCATAACCCCCCTGCTCCCAGGCCCTGGCCTGGCTGCAGCTGGCCTGATATTCCATCCTCTGCAGCACTTACTTATGAAAACACAGGCCAGAGGAAACACAAGAAGGTTTGGAGAAGCAGACAGGTGAAGACGGTAATGTGCCGACAGTTTGGCCTGAAAACGAGAGGGGAGAGAGAGAGATGTGGCCTTGAGGTGAAGGACTGACCCAGAGGAGAGAGGAGGCAACAAAGTTCTATGTTTCACTAAAGTGTTTCCTGGCAATATTGTGTGTGTGTGTGTGTGTGTGTGTGTGTGTGTGTGTGTGTGTGTGTGTGTGTGTGTGTGTGTGTGTGTGTGAATGTTGCCAGTGCAGCGCTACCATCAGGTCACACACTAGAACTACTTCCTGTTTGCCGCCCAGCATCAACCCTCAGGAACGTGGCCTCCAGCAGCATCTGCATTGCCGCTGTAACCGCGGAAACCAAACACAGGTTTCACGTGTTCATGTGAAGTTTTCAATTCTTGAGACTCAGGTCATCGCAGATTCTCCTGTTCACCGGAAGAGTTTTGGACAGACTCTCTCATGCAGATGCTTCAGTTCCCATGAGTCCATTACCCCCCCCCCCCC